>CANUEP010045381.1:0-140042 GCA_947857235.1 Jatropha podagrica | reverse complement strand
TTGCAAAACTAGATCTCGATGACAACGCAGATCATATACGGTATCTCGAATATCATTCGCGGCTGGGGCCGGGTATGTCTCCGAAGGGCCATGCAAGGTCGGTGTCGAAAGGTGCCTCTCAACATCCTTGTTACTACCACTCATATCGCTGGAACTCGCAAAAAGCAGATTGGAAGGCATGGTGGCATTGCAAGAAGGAGAGCCTCGACTGGCATTGTAAAGGCTTCGACTAGTGGAAGGAAGGCCAATGATGTGATTAACAGCGGCTGAAGGTTTGACAAGCACCTTACGCCGACTGTTTAGAGGTTGAAAAATTAACTAGAGAGAATGGGAGGGAGGCCGTTGCTTTTGCAACTTGATTTGCAACTTGAAGAGAGGATTTTGAGATTTTCTAAATTTGGTTTTTGTTATTTTGTGGATCCCACAATAAGGCTTTTTTTTTTTTTGTCATTTTAATGTAAAATTAACGAAAAATCAGCCATTTTTGGACGAAACCAAACCTTAGGGAGGTCCGAATAATTTGACCAAAATACATGAACGAAGTTATTAATTTGGTAAAAACTCAGGGATGAAATAATAATTTTCCCTAATTAATATTCTAAAAATATTTAAAATAATTATTTTTATAAAGAAAATTATATATATACCCCTTTTTAATTATATTAATGCTATAAATATATTTAATATTTATATTATCTTTTTATTAAATCAAAATAATAATTTTATAATTTTTACTTTTTTTTAAAAAATAAAAAATAAATATTTTTAATGTAAACATATTTGAATATTTAAACAGATAATTATAATCAAATTTAAGACGAGTTTAATTATTAAAAATAAATTTCTATATACATTTGAATACCTAAATTTTAATCGGATATTTAAACGGATTCAATTATTTATAATATATTCAATGATCATTTTATTATATAATTTTATTGTTTTTAAATAATATTATAAAATATTATTTATTTTTTTAGTACGGATGCTAACAGTAGTGTTCAGTTAAAGGTAGTGGAGCTGCGTTTTAGATCAACGTGTCCAATCAAGTTTGAAATTTGACTCATTAAATCCCGAAATTCTTACCATAAATGACTATTTTCCCTATGATTAATTTGAAGCTCACTTGGCTTTTCTTTCAAAGCCTGAAATTGGTAGATCATAAGATGCTTCCTAAAGCATAAAAGGGATGGAAAGTTATAGTAAAGAGAACGCACGCATATAGATGTATGAGAATGCAAAACAGCAGAGTACAAATATTATATTTACATTCTTATGGAGGCCAACCAAATGGTCTTCATATTTTAACTTCTCTTTTTCATATGATAACACTCCAAATAATTGTATCTTTAAATAGAAGATATGGAGAAAGAATCAGTTCCAGATATCCTGATATTGTTTGATTCTGTTAACAGGTCAAATGAAGTTAATGACATAGGCGAAAGTGCAACATTCATATCCTTTCCAGCATTGTCGAGCCCGCTCTGGGTAGGCACCACCTGTGCAATGTTTAGAGCAGAAACATTGAGAATTAAGGAAGAAATTCACTCTCTACATGTCCCCGCTAATAACACTATCTAATAGTTCTACTCTAATCCATGAGGAATGTAATAGCAATTGCTTTTAGTTTTGAGAACTTAGCAGTCTTAGATGCTCAAGATTTAACATAATATATTGCAGCAGAACCATAATATGATAAAACAGAACTGCAAAATCAGCTAGCTGCATAACATGAATGGATAAATTACTTCCCACTATGTACCTAAGATTAATCATTGGCCAAGAATCAATGTAAGGCTAGTTTTCCCACTAATTCTCATCTCTCTATCATCCAACTATTTTTTGTATGTTGCTGTAGTGCTTTCGCATTTCAAGCAGACATTTCATCCTCAGGAGTATATCAATCTTGTCCCATGTATCTGATGTTCCATTTTCATTACAACTAAAGCATTCCGAAGAAGAAAAATACATGGGTAAGGAACTGCTAGTGAATAATGGTACGGCAACAAAACAGGAGAATTGGTCTAACTGATCTCATGAAAACACAGGAGAATTGGTCTAACTGCCATTCCCGCCTATACAGTCCATAACAAGACATTCATGCATCTTTCATTTTCTAAGTTTGATAGTCTCATCTTGTTACTTTCTTTTCCCAATTCTTTCTTTCTTTTTTTTTTTTTTTAACAAAGAAGAGAAATTAAAGAACTTAATTCTGGGAGGAATTTGATAGTCCGATTTTACCAAAGCTAATTGAAGATAAAAGTAGTAAGCGTCAGACCAAGGCTATCATTGCAGAGGCTAAAAAAATCCAAGGGAGCTTTAATATGAGCAGAAAACACTCATAACAACAGATAAACAAAGAGAATAACCATTAGATACCTTCTTTGGCTCCTTGAAGGAATTCTCATCCATTTGATTAGCAGAAGTCAGAACAGTCATTGTTGATCCAGACTGTTGTATGGAATTGAGGCCCAATCCATCAACAGAAATTCTGAGACTCACTGCACTGCTCCCAAAGTTCACAATCTGAAAATACATTCACCTCACAATGAGAACTTTACCCCAAAATAAAATCAATTATACTCTTACAACTTTGAACTGTGAATGACAAATATGGAATCAACAATCCAGGAAGGCATCTGGGTACTGTGGTTATAGAGTGGAAAGTGCTCAATATTGAGAACTCATAAAAGTCTGTACTAATGGCAAGAAACAAATGCACGTTGTCAAAAAATGGCAGTTTATTCACATTGAGAAGACATAAAGAGCAAACTCAGTTGGCATTTTAATACTGTTAAATTGGTTTATTTTGAGATGAAAAAGAATAAAAGTTAGCCATAAAACTAGAAGTTTGCTGTGTAGAACATGATCTTTGTAAGCACTTTCGAGTATTAGAACATATGCAAGTAAAAAATGAAGTAAATTGCAAAACCTTTATCTTAAGGTAATTTTTACTATCCACTGAGTTCTGCCAAATAATTGCAGAAGCAATAAGTGCAGATGAATTTGTTTGAAGGGTAGCATTGAGAAGTGTTGCGCCACTTGAATCCATAAAGAAACGCTGCACCCAATAGCTAGGAGTTCCATATTGCTGTGCGGAGTTGAACACAATGGCATCTGGGTTCCACCTTCAACACCAATTTTTCAATATCAGCATAGAAAATAAAAAGATAAATTCCTTCATTTCACATAATTAAATTTCAAGAGAATAAGACAAGTACCGTCTGTCATTGACATGCACAAAAAGTGGTGCATAGCTTGCCATCTCAACAACATCACTACAATAGAGAAAAGAGACCTCAGAATATTGCCTTGTGATCAATGAAGGAGCACAAAGGACCTCTTGAATAGGAATCAAATGTGAGTAATAGGAAGTTTTTACGACCTCGACATTACTTATGAATTTGTCAATTCAGCCTCTCTCTCTCAGGGAAAAAAAAAAAAAAGAAAAAAAAAAGAATCAATGAAGAAAGAAAGAAAGAAAGAGTTACAGATGACAGATCCCATAAATCCTGCCATAGGCGTAAATTTTTAATCTTGTCTAATTCTTCCAATTTACATATTTTGTCCCATACTTTATAATTGGCAACAAATATATCTAAGATAAGAAATCATGGACGAGTCATGTATCTATCATGAGCTGGTATTTATGACTTTGTAGATTGGGTGAGATACAGAAAAGAGGAATGAAAGCATTGGAGAGCTTCAAGTGGGCCTCAGTTAATATCTGAAATCCTACTTAGTTTGTCCCTGCACGTTAGCATTTTCCAATCCAGCACCAACTCAGTGTTTTATATCATGATTCCTATCCTAGGAATTCTTACCACCAATAGAATTTGTGATAAACAGAAAAAATTAGAACAATTTGAGAAAACTGACTGGAAAAACAATGAGAGAGCAGAAAAATAGAACCAAAAAAAAAAACATTGGGATCATATTTGTAGACATTCGTAAAAAAGTAAGTTCTTCAATAACTACAGCAAACCTGTTTTTCTCCAGCCCAATGAGGAATGCAGCTTCAGCAAGTGCAGCTAAAAGACTTCCTGTGCCAGCATCTCTTCCAGTCACAGCATACTCACTAACAAATGCCTGAAAATAATAAACAAAAAAGAGCAATCATTGCAATGATTGATTGTTTTCAAATTTGAAAAGCGTATTCAAACCTACCTTGGGACCATTGCGTGATGTTCGATCAAATTGATGTGCCATAGAAAACAAATTGTTGGCAGATGTATAGACCTGGTAAATAGAGGACAGACGAAAGGCTGAGGTTATGTTCTCTGACCTATGACGGTATACACATCGTAAAACAAAACGAAGATCTATAAAAAAGAAACTTTAAAGCATATATGAGAAATTACAAATTCAGTAGCAAGATGGTTACATGAAAGTCGTAGTAATCAGCAGGGTGATCCAAAGAATGAGAAGATCCATCACAGTTTGAGATTATTTTGATGTCAGGATAGACACGTTTTATAGCATCGTAAAACTTGAGATAATTTCCTGATCATCAATATAAAACACATAAAATATATTTGCAGACATTTTCTTCTGTACAAAAATGTGAAATATAGATACAGTCATGAAACTAGATATCTCATTGAAAAATCATCTTTGTAATCTTTTTAATAGATTAAATATGAACACAACTAGCTTGAATTTGAAGTATAGAACTACTTTATATAGACACAAACCTAATTCTTTGATGTGATGGCGGAAGAGAGAGAGAAAAATGGAAAAGTAAAAAGAGAATAGAAAAAAGAAATATGCATATATATTCGTATATGGTTTCAGCATATAAAAACAGACATAAACCATGGATCTGAAATAGTATGCAAACCTCGATAATTTTTCTTTCCACAATCCTCATTTCCAACAGCAACATATCTCAAGTCAAAAGGTTCTAGATGTCCCATGGCAGCTCGAACAGAACCCCACTTAGAACCAGAATCACCTCTAGCAAATTCAATACCATCAAGAGCTTCCTGCAATTGTCCATCAAGAGCTAAATTAATGAATCAGGATAAGGGCTAACTAAAGTTCTGAATTGTTTTTATTTCCCTTTTTTGTCCTCTATGCAGATTAAAATCATCTTCAAGGATGCAGTTTAAGTTTTTACTAAAACCTGAAATAGCATCATCTTAAAGCTCGGAATAAAGAAGAGATTTGATCTGGTAAATCAGATCGTACCACATTAGTGACACCTACTACCATACCCCAAGAAATAATTGCAAAGCTATTCATATCCATTAGTCTGGGGCTCTATATATCACCAATGAACTACAAATCTCCCATACTATTGTCAATGCATAAACTAAATAAATAACCACAAAACAACTTTATTTTTGATTTTATACTCTGGAACAGATGAAGTTTAAGCAGGACATTAATACATCTACTTCAATTGTGAGATTAGACTAATGATGTAGACATTAGTATATATCAAGTCTGCTTGAAATAGAAAATAGCCTTTTGGCCTAGGATTGATGCAAACAGAACTTAGTGAACTTGTTGGCATACTTGTACAAAAGGTAAAACGCTGGACGTATCAACTTCATCGTTATGGCTGATCCCTGCCAAATTAAATCATAAGGAATGCTAAACAATAAATAAACCAGAGTATGAACAAGAAAAAAAAATTTAAAACCAAGACATTTTCGTTATTTGGAAAGATTAAACTGGAAAAAATATTTTGCATTTTCTGGCATTTGGAGTAATTAGGAAAATTGGACAGCAACAAATGTTTTTCTGGTCAAAGAAAAAATTAAGATATTTTCAAGGAAAAAAGAAGAAGTCATTCTTTGAATATCAAAAGATTCATAAAGACAAAAAAAAAAAAAAAATGGTAAAAGAGGAATCTCTAAGGAAAGACATTAACACACATTTATTGCTCCATTGATCATCCTTAGTCACCCCCAGCATCACAAGTCACTGGTGACAGCCACAGATTACTATTTTATACATATTCTTCTTTATACTTAATATACAATATAAAATATCTATTAGTCATATAAATTCATGGAAAATAATATTTTCCAATATACTCCAAACACCAGAAAATAATTTCCAACTGAATCTCAGTAAAATAACCAAACAATAGAATATAAGTTTTCCTTTTCCTAGAAAACATTTCCTTAAAATTTTCTCGGACAAGTTATTTGCTTTGAAACAAAAGGAGGCCAAGCATCAGAAAGTACCATTATTGAACACCCATATCGGCAATGCACCAAGGTCTTCGGCTAGCTGCACAAACAATTGACATAGAATGCAAATAATTCAATTTTTAAAATATCAGTCTCGTTTAGCACCAGTGGAAAAATAAGGCACCTACTTGAAGAAACTCAAAATGACCAAGTCCATCATCAGTCCAATACTTCCAAACATCACCAAAATGCCCAGGTCTCTCCTCCCATGGTCCAATTGTTTCCTTCCAGCGAAATGCATTTCTTAACCATTCACCTTCAACAAAACAGCCACCTAACAACATGTGATAGGAAAATTACTGCATTAGACAGCTCTAAAACCTTAACCTCTTAAGAGACAGAAAAAAAAAGGCTGACTGCAAATAAGCAGAAGAAAAAGTAGTAAAAAATGTAGTGGGTGTGAAAATTTGAGGCACAGGATTATGCAATCAAGATCTATACCAGAGATGCGGCTACATACAAGAAGAATTAATGTATATGACTGCTCAATCTATCTAGTCCCAAGAGACTATAAAATCATGAGAAATCATGAGATTATATTCAATTTTCAGTAATGATTCTGATACTTAAATTTTCCCATTATATGCACAACACTGAACAATGACAAAGCAAGCCTTAATGCCAAATTAGTTGGATCGGCTATCTGAATTATTTTTTTCCATTCTACTCTATCATAAACTAGGTTCGTACCAATGTCAAACACCAGTAGGTCTTTCAAGAAAACTTTCCTACATGTGGTTCTACTCCTACCTTTTCCCTTTTTAGCACGCACCATCATCATTGTAGTTCACATACGAATAGAGTACTTGAGGGATATACATAGGACATGACCAAACCATCTCATATGTCTTTCTGTCATTTTATTCTCAACTTGTGCTACTTAGACCTTTGTAGCCGTAATCTTGTCTAATCATGTGTGACCATATATCCATCTTAACATCTGCATTTCTGCAACATTCATTTTGTGAATATGTTGAGCATCGCAGGACCAACATTCACATCTATATAACATCACAAGTCCCGCCATTTTATAGACCTTGCCTTGACTCTGTTGGATATATTCCTATGACATACATTTCTAGCATGCATACATTCATCCATCCTATTTTAATTCTATCAGTTATATCTTCATCTTTCATGCCACATTTCTGGAATATAGAGCCTAGATATCTGAATTGATTGCACTTGGAACCATTACACCAGCCAAGCTCACCTCAACTCACCTCCTCCTCTTATTGTGGCCAAATGCATAGTGCACATATTCTATCTTACTTTTTTTAACCTAAAACCCTAGCTCTCAAGACTGGTTTCCCATAATTCAAACTTTTTGTTTACTCCTTCACTAGTTTCATCAATTAAGACAGCAACATCCCCAAATAAAATGCACCATAGAACATCGTCTTGTATACTACTAGTTAAGTTGTCATGACCAGGATAAACAAGTATCAGCTTAAGGTAGATCCCTGATGTAGTTCTACGGTTATGGGAAACTCCTCTACCTCCCCTTCCGTTTTTCTCACAATTGTGACTACACCTTCATACATATTATTAATGGCATTAACATTTTTACTCGAGTACACCTTCATACATATGCAATAATAAGAAAAAAAAAATTAAGATTTTTTTTTAAAAAAAAAAGCCTAGAAAGAGTATAGTTCCCACTAAAAGTATGATATCCACACAATGTTCTTTCATTTATGATTCTACTGCATAAATCATGACTAATGAATACCAATCCTTACTTTTTCTCAAAAATACTGCAAGCTCAAAACTTCAGTATCAATATAAAGACAACACTATATGAATAAAAAAATAAGCCTACAAAGGGTACAGTTCTAGCTAAAAGTATGTGTATCAACAGAATTTCATTTATAGTTCTATTGTATTAATCATGTCTTAATGTTATGAATATTGATCCTTACATTGTCTCCAGAATGCTATAAGTATAAAACTCCAATACCAATATGAAGAGAAGAATCTCTTGGAAGACAATTTGCAAAAAATATATTAAATTTAGTAATATTGATCAAACCTGTGCAAAGAGTGAACAAAAGTACATCACATCATGATTTACTCATGATCTCCCCCAAAACTCCGATTTGCAACTTAAAATATTTGTTTATTGATATTAGTGTGAAACAGATAAAAGAGGTTTTTATTAATCTTTAGATGATGTGTAGGTGCATCAATGTTTAATTGCTTTAAGCATTCATAATTTGCAAACTTTTGGATTAGAGTGAGAAGAAGAAGAAGGAAGAGAGAGACTAAAAATTCTGAGATGTTTTTAATCAACTAGAATACTGTATTGGAAGTAAAAACATTAAGATCTTTTGAATCATCTAAAGTACCATATTGGGATCCTTTTAAGGCTCAACTTGAATTTCACCTGTAGCAAATATGCCTTTCTGACATCAATATCAAGGATTTGATGATTACAAAAGTAAAACAATAGCAGTTCAACAGGTTTAAAAAAAAGTTTGGGTTGCCACAGACTTTTCAAAGACAGTTAGAGTTGAATTTATTTGGCTGTCCGAAATATAATAACATGCTTCAACAACATAACAGCTCTGGCCAATCGGATAATATAACAAAAACAAGAAACAAGAAGTTGGATGAAGACATAGAGTTATTCACTTTCAGGAATACCGTTCAGTTAGCAGTTCAGGTTGGCAAATATATTAGAAATAAGGGAAAGCAAAAGAAGGTCCCCAAGATTATTAATAAAAGATAATACAAAAATAAACAAAGATTAAATTTTCCTGCTTTTCTTTCTTTTATTTTCAAATAAAAAAAATTACAGTGAAAACATAAAGCATGAAAACAAAACCTCATTAATTGCAGCAAGAGCTTGACATGGAAAGTAATGTATTGCTAGAAATAAAAATGAAGAACAAGGAACTGTCACATTTAAATGATGTGACAACAAACAAACAGCGAAGTTTGACATCAGCATCTCAGTTGCAAATGTCAAACCTAAAGCTCTGCACAGGGAGATATAGATATTTCAATGCGGAACATTTAATACTTTGATAATCAAACCCAATCCAACAACCATTCACGCAAATAAATAAAATTCTTTTTACCTGGAAATCTGATGAATCGAGGTTTTATATCTGCAAGCATTTCAACAAGCTCCTTTCGGAAGCCATGACCCTTTTCATAAAAAAATCACAGTACTCAAAAGTGAGTAAAAATGTAATATTATTGAGAGGAAAAGAGGTATGTGCACACTATGGAGCACAAGAGATCTTAAATCTCATAAAACAACAAGATAACAAGAAACATAAAGCAGAAGCTAAGAAAGTAAAGCCCTCCAATTGAGTTGTATCACATCCAAAGAGACCCTTCTAAAGGCTACCAAATCTAGGGTTAATAATTTGAGATTTAGGGTTTATATACCAAATTTTTAGGGTGTTGAGACACAATTCTTGGGGTTTCCGTAACATACAGGTTAGAATTAAATTAACTTGGAAGATTAAGTCAGAGATTAATTTAAAGAAATTTAATTGAATGACATTAGATTAGGGTTCTTGAATGTAAATTGAAGAATAGGCGTCTGCATGATACAATTTGTGAACTTTGTTATTCTAAATTAATTTAGAAAGATCATATATGTATAGAACCTTCGGATATGCAATTAGGATGTGATTAAATTGATTTAAAGGTAAGAAAATTCATGGAATTTTGTTATGGCTGTTCTTTCATGGACTTGGTTATGGTTGTTCTGAGAAACAAAATCGTTGCATCATGTTGTTTTGGGCATGTGGCATTCCAGACATGATTGACTGCTGATATTTTATATCCTTGTCGTTCATAAGTCTAGTTTGTCCAGACTTAATATAAGGGCCACTCAATGATTGGATTTTCAGGAGTAAATTCTTTATTAGGGGGCTGCCAGGGAGTTTAGCTATAAAATCAGCTTCCAGAAGCTACTTCATTCAATTAGCACCAAAATAATCTTTTCATCTCTTTGAAATGTCCTTTCATCTCAGTAATCAACTATATATAAATTTACTAGTTCCCTCTATTGACACAGGATAGAAGATAATCACATGGACTAATGTGAGGTATAGAATTCAGATGAGAATGACGAGAGCAAGAAAAATAACCTGTGAATGGTAAATTCATTTGTGATGATAAAAAATGAAAAGTACCTTATATGTGTCTAAGGGCATAGCCGACACTTGGTCAAACCATATCACACCTTTTTGGTTTGTTGTCAATTGAAGTCTTGAATTTTGATTTGTTCCTTGGGCTTCCAGTGAAACCTCTGCCTTTGTCCAGTTGACAACATCAGAAGCAGAGGCTCTACACACATGTAAAACACAACTCAAGTTTGCAAGAAACCATTAAAGGCAATCAATGAAATTGTATAGCATACTCATATATGGTGCTCACATAATATTGGCAGTAGCCAAAGTCTGCAAACCATTCGAGCTCTTCAGTGACACAGATACATTGATTGATCCTAGTGACCGAACATAAAGAACCACTTTATAGGTCTTCCCTTCTTCAATATTCTGGAGGAAATATTAGAGCATAAAATGCAATAAATCTTCCACAAATTTTAAAACATGAAAGAAAATGTATCTAGTATTGAAATATTTAAAGGAGAAGATCTAAGAATCCTACCATCACTATGACTAGAACATGAACTGTTATACTATAGACCTTAAAGCAACATACATACAAAAATGTCTGTTTGCAGTTTATACACACAGCTTTTGAAAAAAAAAAAGATTTGCACATAAAATATTGTGAGTTGCTAGTTCTCACCATGCCCCAAAATCCAGGGTTGTATATACCAACTCCACCAGCTGGGCAAATATTGCGGCCTGTGTTGTCACAAAGGACCTCCATTCGAAGTGCGACCTTGTTACGCTCAAAGCAAGAAGAACGATCAGTAGATACAATTAGAGATGACTCGTCACCAACTATAGACCAAGGATCAATATTTGAGGGAGTGTTAGGGCCTCCTGCTTCAAAACCTAGGAAAAAAAACAAAAAAAAAATTCATGAGGATGGCCTAGTAATCATAAATGATATTTGACCTTACAATAAAATTACTCTCTCAAAAGCACTGAATGGTGGTTGCTCTAGGTGCTATTTCATAATTCTAGTAGGATTTATGCTTTAGTCCTTATTCTATTAGGATTTATAATAAAAAAAAGAACATTATTCTGGCCAGATTTTTGTGCTATATTAAGGGCTATAATGAATTGTTTACAGGAAGATTTGGGATTTATCATTTTTGAGCAATAAAAGAACCAGCTTTTTGGTAGTTTATTTTCCTGGTTGTATCACCAAAAGATTCATCCCTTTTAGTTGAATTATGATGTACGGTTCTCTCTTTCAACTATTCTCTTATAAAATCTACACCTAATTGGGTTAGGGTCATTTTTGCTACATTAATTGTGGTATCAAAGCAGGATTCCCTATTTGTAATGGAAGCAAGAGCAAGTATTCATAGGATGAACCAAACACTTGATATTCAAGGGATGCCAAGGATGAAGGAAAATCTTATGGAAGAAGTGAGAAACTTGCATAAGGAGTATGCGGGAGCCTGAAGGGAGATATTGGAAGGCAATGGAATTCCTTGAACCTTCCAGAAGGAGGAATTTAGGACAAAGAAGAATATATGGAGTACATAAACTTGTTTCATAATCCCATGATCCATGAACAATTCAAAATGGTGAATTGGAAGAGCAGTTGGTGAGAGCTCTTGATATTGATTTAGAAATGTCTTTTCAACTCCTGATTTTCAGGGATGCTCAACTTCGAAAATAAATTCAAAAGTAGCAATTGACAAAAAAAAAAAGAGAGAAATATTGATGACCGTAAGAAGAGAGAAAAGGAGAAAGATTCTTTTTCTTTATTTTTTTGGTTGTATTAGTGCATTAAAAATAGCAGGCAGCAGCTCTAACAAATATACCTTTGATTGCTTTGGATTCATTGAGCTTGGTTGTCCTTCTTATTCAAGCCTCAGTGACCAAGTTAATCCATAGAAGTTGAACTTGATAAAAGGCATTTGATGAAGAAAATCTATGAGTGGTATTATGATGAGGAAGAAGAAGAAATTGGCCTAGTACCTGGCCTATGAGAAAGTTTCGTTATTCAAGAGGTTCTTACTACTTGTAAAGAGAAGAACAAGAAGAACGGAACTTTAGGACCAATTTATTGGTAGTGTATTCCCCAAGTTTTGTCGCCAGAAGATTTCAGCCCCTTTTTTAGTTGAATTATGATCTAATTGTTCTCTCTTTTTACTATTCCTTGTCAAATGTACAACCTAATTAGGTTAGGGTTACTTTTGCTACATCAGATATAATTGGTGGTATTGTGATAATAGAAATAGTACAGGTTATGATCCATGTGATGGTAAATGTGATAATGGTAATAGTAACAGAGGATTGTGATGGTTGTTGGTAGAAAAGGTGCTGCTAGAAGTTAATACTACAGCTGCTATGGCAGTGTTGGTAGAAGGAAAAATGCATATGATTATGACACTGATGATAATGCTTGTGATGAGGATCTTGATGATGAGATAAACGGTAGTGGTGCTAGTGTTAAGAGCAACAGAAGATGGGATATGACTAACAGTTTCACAATTATAATTATAGCAGTAATTTAAATGCTTAAGTGAGAGCTTCAAGAAATTTTTTCTCTGGATTGATGCCAAATTGAATTGCATCTTCAAGTGTGCTTAATATACCAAATTTTTTGAAAAGTCAGTAAACCATGTTTGGCATGTAAAATTTTCCACTTGGTTTCCACAAATTCAAATATGTAAAATTGAGCAAAACTAAACCAATTTCCCCAAAAATTAGTGAAATTTTAAATGAATTCCACAAAACTTATACAACAAAAACTTTGGACCAAATGCCTACCCTCAATCTCATATCTGTCTATCTATCTATTTTTTTCTCTCTCTTGATCTTTCTCTATTTTTATCTCTCTATCTTCCTTCAAGGGTATTTTGCAAAGTCATTGTATACTTGTTGTGGAATTCAACTCTTGTTGAATATGAAATTTATTTCTAAATGAATTCTATCAAATAAATTTTTACATTTTAGATTTATTTATATCAGATGAGGCCTTCATCACAATCTAATTGCTCCAAATTTAAAAAAAATATATATATATATATATATATATATATATATATATATATATATATAGAAAAGGGTAACATAAAAAGGTAGTTGTTGGACTGTATATAGAAATCATCTAATAGTAAGTCATTTGCTTTATACTAAAAGAAACCAGTATACATATATGTATTTATCATTTTGTTAACCCAGGATTGGAACACCTATACCTAGTTCAAGGCAACATCATCAATTCAAGATATCACCTATAGACCAAAAAGGAATCCAGCAGTCACTGAGCTTTCATTCTGACAGAGTACCAGAATTTTCTAGAGGCTAAAATTTTCTTAATGCAGCTAAACTTCTAAAACTTTAAAGTTGGCCTTTGCAATCTAGCAATCCACAAGCTCAGTAATTCTCGTATGCATTTAGAACCATCAAGTAATTACAGAACATAATACCATTTGATACAATTCAAAAGAAAATATATTTCCTTTTCACTACTCTCTTAATGGATATGGAATTTACCCCGGTTATTCACAAGCTCTCCCCATATCCCACCAGCTCCAGCATGGTTTATCTCCTGCAGAAACTCAATTCAGGTTATGCTCACTGTCCCCTAGCCAACATAATTCTTATTTACAATAAAAACTCAAAAATCTTTACATATATTGATCTAAAAATATAAACTCATTGATACAGCCAATCAAATGGCAATACATAAATGAATTAAAGATTTCTTTTTGAAAGGAAATCCATTATAGATCTTGGAAATCCTCTGTATGTCGAGATATAGAACAAGTGAATAAATTTTTCCAAGTTGTGAACATGCTTGTACACAAAAAGGATCGAAATTGAAAATAAGCAACGAAACTAACCTCAAAGAATATTCCAAAAAGCGTGTTAGGTATAAGCCGGCCCGCAGAAGCATTAACAAGCAATGTTGCAGAGGGGTTAGCCGCAAGTCCAACAGCAGAACATCCACAGGTAAAACAAAGCCCGACGAACAAGTAGAGTAAAACAAGTGTGCGAGAACCCATACTGTCACTCGCCGCAGAGCTTAATTGAGCAGATGATCGGATCAGAACAGAAGAAGAAGAAGAAGAAGAAGAAGCAATTAAATCATTACTGGTGTTAAGCATGAACAAGTAAACAAGTACTGAAAATTTATTTATAACAGCAACTGAAGATATATGTCTTTGCTTCGACGTCAACGATGTCTATCCGTGCAGTGGATTGCAACTTGCTTACAAGGAAGCACAAACTTCCCTTTTCAGTTATAAACAATCTGTCCTGTGGAACCCACCTTGTCGCCCCCTCGTTCAGTCCTGTTTCCTTAAGTGGGCCCCTTGTCTAGCCATATCCTTAGATTTCTTAAGAAAATTAGCTAAATCCATTTATCATTTGAAAAAGTTAAATTTTGGTTTGAACGAATGAATGAACGAGTTTAGTAAATGACAGTTTAGCCCCTTAGTTTTAGGGAATTCCAAAAATCCTTCTGTTTTCATAATCTCTATACTTAATTAGTGTTCAATTAAATTGTTCTTTTATTATTACTATTCTTTTTATGATGTGCGCCTTCCACATCGACTATATTCGTTATTTAATTTTTTTAATTTATTAAAATACAAATTTTTTATTTAATTTGTTGTTTAATTTGTATTGTAACTTTGTTGTACAAGTTAATTAATGCTATTATTTTTATAATAAAGTAATATAAAATAAAATTCAACTTAATTCTTAGACTTAATCATTCAATTCCTAATTTATAAATGCATACTCCTAAAACCTTAATAAGTGCATAAAAAAAATCAATATATCATTCAATCTCCAATCTCCAATATCCTATCTCCTGCCCTCAACCTCAAATCAATTAATAATAATAAATTATTTTTTATTATTGGGTAAAGAAAAAAATAAACAAATAATCTAAATTAATAATGATAATTATTTTGACTATAGTTACAGTATTACTTACCAAGTGTATTAGAGAAAGAAAATATGTGCGAACACACAAATTCTTGAAACCCAAAAAGTGACTCAAGTTCTAGTATTTTTCTAGTTTTATTAAGACTATTTTCTTTTAAGTAATACAATTTTTATAATATAATAGAAAAAATATTAAGAAAATTAAAAATATTTAATCAAGAGGTCATTTATTTATTACAATAGAGATATAAATTTATTACTAAATTAAAGTGATAGTCATTATAAATTAATTCAGTAATGAAAAAGAAAATAAAAAAATTATTATTAAGGATTGAACTCTTTTCGGAACTCAATATGTAATAAGAAACAAATTATATTTACCAATTTGAATTTCAAAAGTAAACCCTTCTTTAACTGAAGATGCTGTAATTTAATGAAATTTGATGTTGATAGACAAAAAAAATTAATAAATTAAAATTCAAAACAAATAATACTAGGATCTATCTTTGTTTGTCTATTTTTTAAATTGCAAATTCAAAATAAATTTATTATCTAGATGTATCTATTTAAGAAATAATTCTTTGAAATTATATCTAATCAAATAATAAAATTTAATTTTTCTTATTTTGCATGTAAGGGAGTGACTAGTGGTCAAAGTCACTTGGGTGCTAGAGTCCGTGTCCCGGCCCTTCATAGGCGCCCCTACGCCTATGGAAGGTGCCATTGATTGCCTATTTGTAATCTGTGTTGCCTCGATGTAATATTTGGGATATAAATAAGAATGACCATTTTACCCCTGTGTGCAATGTCGTGCTATATGTTGCTATTCGTTCTTCGATGATGCTTGAATTGTTATTATATTCGAATATATATGAATTCCTATCGATATTATGTTGTCCTGACGCCTCTCCTTGGCTTGCAGATAACTAGGTAATATCATTGGCTGGCTTGTTTGAGGGAGTTCCAAGCAAGCGCCGCACGGCCCGACCTTGGTGCGAGATACGGGACCGTGACAGTTTGGGAGACCATTCTTAGGACATTATTAATAGCATTCAGACTTCCAACCCGTAGAAAGGTAGCACAAAAAATGGCAGCATGAAGCCAAAGGAATATCAATGATGTAAGACAAATTCCAAGTTGTTGTGGGTGTCGTCTAATTCTTGAAAATTTGAGTTCTTCTTTTAGTGGAGGGTCGTATAGTTAAGTGTATGTATGAAGTGCTGAGACAAAACGACAGCGACGAGAAGACGAGCAAGGCTTGTGAAGAAGACATTGCTTGGAAGGTACTATGGAAATATGTGCGATGCAAGGAATATCTGGCTGGACAGGTGTCCATACGGACAGAGACTTGGACAAAGGACCGAGTGTCGTGTAGCTTGAAAGCACGAAAGGCAAAGTTTAGAAGAAAATGGCTTGCTAATGTCGGGTGAATAACCTATAAAAATATACATACCCCCCCCCAAAGGATTATCTATGCATGGCACGTGAGTCTATCTATATATCATATCTACACCGCATATACCAACCTACCTGTACGTTAAATCAATTAAAACTACTTTTTTATTCGACTAGGTATTTTTAACTATTCATTCGAAAAAGAATTAAAAATAAATTTTTAGAACACACTTTTTTATTTTGCTTATGGCCTCACATGCAATATTAGCGTTTTCTCAAGATGGGGTTATGAAAAAACTATTTTCGAAAATATGAAAAATATTTATTAGAATAGTGTTATGTTGATGTTTTAAAGACTTTTGTTTCAGTTATAATATAATAAATACATTATTATACTATGACTGTAATAAAAATAATAAATTTTAATTTATTTTAACGTTATTCAGCAGCTTTACAGATTAATATTCAATCTCTTCTTACGTTATAAGTGAAATAATGTCATAATTTAAAAAAAATATATATTATTTGGCGAGATTCCGATGCAAATGTTTATTGTTACACTTATACACTACAAGTATAATAATTTATAAGTGATATTTTCATGTAATTGTGTTCAATTATTGTTTTGTTATACTTAGTATAACAACTTACAACTATAAAACATAATTGTGTTATTTTTAGTATAACAATATGTTTTCTTTACAAAATTCACGTAAACTATTTGATGACATGAAAAACATATTTATGGAGAAGGAAAATATTTTTATATATGTGTAAGAAGTGTCCTATTTTTTAAATTAGTAACTGAAAAATTTTCTATATCTGTTTTATTTACAATATGTTTTGTAAATGATGAAAGCATGAGAATCTCACTTATAAATTATTACGCTGATAGTGTAATAATTGAACATTTACGTGAGAATCTCGCCAACAATTATATTCTTTCGGATATAATAGAATTATTTCACTTCTAATGTAACATTCTATAAGGAGAAATGAGAAAGAAATTGGTCTATAAAGTTACTAGACAGCGTCAAAATAAATTAAAATTTATTGCTTTGTTGCAGTCATAGTGTAACAATGCATTTGTTACACTATAATTAAAATAAAAACCTTTAAAGTGTCAACAAAACATCATTCTAGAAAATATAATATATTTCACATAACACCATTTTTGCAAATAGTTTTTTTGCATAATATCATTTTGGAACAAAGCTGTAATAGTAGCCGTTTAATAATTGTTAATTGTTTTAGTAGTTAATAGTTATTTTAATAGTGGTTAGTTATTGGCTTTTAGTTGCTAGTGGTTTGTATAATAGTTTTAATTATAAGTTTTCGGTAAACACAATTATTTAATTTGATGTTTAACTTATAGATATCAAAATAGGGCATATCATACGCGCACATAATTTGTCTAATAGCAAAATAAATAGGTTAGAGTTGAAGTTAAATAAGTTTGTATCATAAACAGATCACTAATTAATAACACGAATATAAATGTGTGGTGAGTAACCTATTTATTTAAGAGTAAAAAGATAATTTTAGTACCAAATATAAATACCCCAACTAAAAACCTATTTAAACTTTATTGTTATATTAATTTTTTTTTATTTTAGTTATAAATATTGAAAAATTTATATATATAAATTTATTTTTCAGATAGGATTTGAATTAAATAAGATAAAATTTAAAAAAATATCACAAGCATGTTAAATGGGTCATATATAGGTCAAGACGACCCATTTAATCTGTTTATAATATTAAATAGATTACACGAGTCGTATACGGATCAACACGATCCACTTAACTTGCTTATCATATTAGACCAGTAACACGTATCATGTTCGTGTAGACAAATTTGACTCAATTATTAAATGGATTGTGTTTGTATTGACGTGAATCATATCGCGTCTTAGGCGAATCCGTGTCAAATTCAACACACTAATTAGTTAAATCATGGAGAAAAAATAATGGTTATGGTAGTAAAAAAAAAATAATAATACTCACCGTGAGAGGCAGAACATTAGAGTTTTTACATTTTATAAAAAACCTCCTTAAATCTATATTAACAAATAATATAATCAACGGATAAAGTTTTGCTTTGGTCAAAATGTTAAAAAAGTTAACTCAAAATGGTTATCAATAAAACTTTAATGTATAGATAATTCCGAATATAAGTAAATCTTATCCTACATAAACACACTAATGGAATAAAATTATTTAGCATATATAAGGTTATCATTATTTTTTTTTACTGAAAAAAAGGTTAAATTAAAAAAAAAATTCAAATTTTTCCTAATTTAAATTACCCATTATATACCATGTTTGGATAAACATTTTTCAGTTTAAGAATAGTAAAATAAAATAGTCATTAAAAGATACTTTCCTTATATTCTTCATATTTTCTTTCTATATTTCTCTTTGTTTTCTTATATATATATATATCAAAACCTGCGTTGCACGTTATTTTGTAAATATAATTTATTTTATATATGTTATTTTTTTATATAAATTAAAATTATGTACAAGTTATAT
The DNA here is from genome assembly GCA_947857235.1 of Jatropha podagrica. Classification (NCBI taxonomy): domain Eukaryota; kingdom Viridiplantae; phylum Streptophyta; class Magnoliopsida; order Malpighiales; family Euphorbiaceae; genus Jatropha; species Jatropha podagrica. The sequence goes on along the minus strand of CANUEP010045381.1, from coordinate 120,895 downwards.
AGCTAAAGATTCAAGAGCATTTACAAAATAAAAAAACAACATTTTGTGAAATAATAAAATAAAAAATAATAAAAATTTTCTAAAAGTAAGGATTAGATTGAATTACTTATTACATTCTTATAGAATCATATATTATAAATAGATAACTATTACAATAATTAATATATTAATCATTGTTTTAGAGTTTCGTTGCTGATTTTTGTGTTTTTTCTTATTTTTTTGCTAAAATTTGTGGGCATATAATTAATTTTATAGTTTTTTTTTTTTGTAGAAAAAGAGATTTCTTTCAACATACGTGCTATATTATTTGCTAACATAACGTGTTATATTGTAATTTTATATTTATATATATTTCTAGTGAGTTTTGTTTTTTATTTTTTATTTTTTATCGAACAATAAATTTTATAATATATTATTTAATGAATAATAATGAATTACATTTATTTTTTTGTAAAATAATTATAACAATTTAGGTTAAAGATTAAATCCTTTCCATATTTGATATGTAGTGTAAGATAATCCATCAAATCAAATTAATTACCTTTATTTTTTCAACCAATAAAGTTAAAATTATTAAAGGTTTTTTATTCTTACCATATTTAATATATACTTTATTTAATATATAATATAATTTATTATTTTATCCAATAGAATTTATATTTAAATAGAAATTTAGTATGACCAATCAAATTTAAATTATATATTTTTATTTGTTCAACTAAAAAAAAATTAAAATCTTATTCCTAAGAAAATTTTTTTTTAATAATATTATATTCTTACCATATTTAATATATACTTTATATAGTATATAATATAATTTCTTAATTTATTCAATACAATTTAGATTTAAAAATTAATATAATCAATTAAAATTAAATTACCATTAATTATATTTTTAAGCAAATATTTTTATTTTTTTGGATTGGCTTATTATAGAAGACGGCTCGCACACCTGGATAGACAGGAAATTTCACTCCGTGAAATGCTAAGAGCAAACAAGTTTTAAGAAATATGTATAATATTGGGCCAATCCTCTATGTAACTTGGCCCATAATGTTTTGTCCAACCTCTCGGAATTGCTCGACCTATTTACTAAACACGGGTCATGATCCACTTTGCGTTGGCGGGCAGGTAGGCATAACCGGCATTTTAGCAGTTTCAAATTAAAACCCGTAGATTTTAAATCAAAATAATCTAAAAAATAAAAATCGAAACGGAATTTTAAATATACAGTTTCGTTTATGAATTTAGATTTAAGAACCGTTCTTATGGTTTAGTGTGAATTCTGATCGGTTCAATTTTGGTTGGTTGGATTTCAATTTAACCAAACCTTGATCATGCGTACTGTCAGGTATTCATAACTACGTAAACCTACTGGTCATTGCTGACGTGTTACAATGGATTCAGACCCAGACCCGAACCGAAATACACTCGCCTTCATACGGAAAAGAAAATATTCTGTATTAAAAAAAATAAAGCGTCAGCGTCCTAAAGCCACCAACCTGTCACGAAACAAGATCATCACCGCGACACATCACCGACACCTGATCGATAAGCAGAAGAACCAAACTGGCTGCCATCGGCGTGGAATTCTAAGAACCAGATCAATTTTCAATCGACAGGTTTAGTTTCGCCTGTTGTTACAGAACATACATATTGCTAAACGCTGTAACACTAGCATTTTCCGACAGTACTAGAAACAAACCTCTGTTATAGTTCTGCCAACCGCCTCAGCAAAAATCAGTTTCCTTTCCTTTTTTATTATTCTTATTATTAACCAAAAATCCGCAGAGGAATTTTTTTTTTCTTTCGTTTTCTCAGGAAAATTTTCTCGGGAAAGCTTTGACAAGCAGGTTCGAACCCTTAATCACACGATTAAACTCTCCTCCACGTCCTTTTCTTATAACACAACTTGGTTATTTGTGCTTGTTCTTCAATCGTCTTTGGTAATGCACGCATTCGCCATATGTTCTAGGGTTTTGTGTGTTTATTATTTTTCCGATTTTGTTATGATGTTTGGGGTTTTTCTGTTAAATATGTTTTGTTTGTTTTTTATATTGAGTTTAGAAACGATTAGAATTTAAGAAGTTGCATATTACTTAGTTATGTTTAGAATCATAAGAAAATAGCTTTGCGAGAAAATTCTTTTTCTTTTTGCCCTTTGAATTCTTAGTTGCTGAGCCTTTCTGCTTCATCAGAGTCAAATGCAGTGTTTGCAGTGAATTAAATATCTGCTATAGAGAATGAGAATAGCTGTGTGTAGAACTCTGATAAAAATTTGAAATCAACTTCTGAATTGTTAATGCTGGAGATAAACCCTATAATGATCTCAGGACAAGAGCCAACTCTGTCGGAGAGTTTCCTGCCCTTAGCAATATCATCTTTGCTCTTTATTTCTTTTTTTATTAGAATGATCTTGCAAATATTCTTTTGAATCAGCATACTTTTTCTGCCTTCAAATTACTTGAATACAATAGAAATTTATTCAGTATTTTACTTGTTTATTGGTTTGTCATTTATGTTTTATTGTTGTTATGTCTTTCCAGGCACCATAATATTTGCATAACTTCCTCCACCTGCACCTGCCTTGCAGTTTGTACACCCATTACAGTTAATTACTTTGCAAGGTCAATTGAATACAGTTGAAAACTGATTGAAAGAAAGCGTTTTGGAGTGTGGAATATGCTACGGTGACGTTAATAATTAAACGAAGTGGCAGTTTGCTTTCTATCAAGCCAGACAAAATATTGACTTGTTCAACAGCGGTCAGTATATGATTGTGCTCCATGGGATGGAGAGGAGCCTTTTATTCTCTATTTTTCATTTTCACCCTTGTAGAGTCCACCGGCCAGTCAGGGAAAGCTTGGATATTAAATCTGGGTGCTGATTCTATTAACATAAGCTGGCCAATCTTCAGTGCTAGCATTTTTGTACTTGTTGCTCTTGTGCTATCCATGTACCTTATCTTTGAGCATTTAGCAGCTTACAACCAGCCTGAGGTTTGTTTGTGTATTAATTCATTTCTTCTTAAAATTTTGAGTTTCCTTTTACTTTATGTTTAGGTGCTACCCTATGTATTTGCTAGTTTCCTTGTATTACTCAATGTGGCTTGGATAGTAAGAGCTTGTATTTTCACTTAATTTTATCCCGTGAACTTGATAGCAGTTAGTTTTGTTTTTATTTCAGGAGCAAAAGTTCCTTATTGGACTCATTCTGATGGTTCCTGTTTATTCTCTCGAGTCGGTATGATAAAGCAACCTGTTCTCTCTCTCTCTCTCTCTCTCTCTTTGTGTAACATCCCCCCAAATATGCCCCTTTTCTTTTGCTTGTATTGACAGACTCAACATTGATTATCTAGTTTGCGGTATCCATGGCAAGGGGTTAGGCACTTTTTTCTGGTGTTAATTTGTTGGTGAAAAGTAATAAGAATGCCTGGTGGAATTATGTTGGTTCCTTATTTTTACTAAGAAATGTTACTGTAGCCACATAATGAGCACAAACTCAACATTGAACTATCATATGCCATATTTAAAAAAGATAGGGTGGAAGTGTTATTCAATCGAGCTCAGTATTGATTAATGGGCTTAATTATTCTTATTTTAGGTTAATTGAATATTTGATGTGGCCACATATATGGGACACTATTATGTTGGAAGGAAATGACTTACAAAAGAATGTATGAAATATGGCAATGAGCCAATGACAATGACATAGATGATGTTTTACCACCAATAGGTACTCAATGACATGATGATATTCTCTAATAATTTGGAAACAAGCCCATTCTTAATTCGCAACTGGAAATACTTGGAAGCTTTAGGGAGGTGACCTTCTTACCCAGCAAATCCTACAAGCTGTTGACAGACTTAGGTGTATTGGAGTCTGCCTGTATATATGATCTTAGAAATTGACCTCACAAGGTATATAGCTATAATGAGAACATTTTTTGCCTGAATTGTACATGTTGGATTTTGAATGTTAGATGGGCGTTCATTTCCTAGACACTGTGGGAAACTATTTCTGAATTCTCTGGACATTTCCGTGGTGCTACTCTAGAGGAGTCTAAAGGTCAACATGGATTGTTATTTTTTGTGGAGTTGCTGACTTTTGCTTGCTACAAAGGCTAGTTTGTCTTTTACTTAAGGCAGGATAGGATAGGACCTGCTTAAAATCCTTCCATAAATATCTATTTATGCTCTTGTAGCTTCAATTTCATTTGAGAACTTGATTAGTAATTCTTGAAAGCTATATGACAGGCTTATCCTCTCTAACTTGTTAGTCTGGTGATATCCTAATTCTTATTGATTGTAAGCTTTTTTTCTTCTGGGTATGGACTACTTGTGAATCAATTTTTTCTTTGGCAGTTTTTATCTTTGCTGGATTCCAGTGCTGCATTCAATTGGGAAGCTATTAGGGATTGTTATGAAGCTTTTGCATTGTATTGCTTTGAGAGATATCTGATAGCCTGCTTAGGTATTTCAATCTTAGTTTATTTAACTAGTCTTGATAGCCTCCAATGTTTATAAATTTTGGCTCTCCCTTAATTTTGTTAGACAACATTTTGATGCTTTAAGGTGGCGAGGAAAGTACAATTCAATTCATGGAAAGTCAGACGTTGGTCACTTCTAATACACCTCTTTTGGAGGAGGAGTCATATGCTTATGGAGTTGTGGAGCATCCATTTCCATTAAATTGCTTTCTGAGGGATTGGCAACTAGGTCCTGACTTCTATCATGCTGTGAAAGTGGGCATTGTGCAATATGTATGTGGTTGTTTGTTAAATTGAATCATTTTCGTTTTTATGAAATTAACAACTGGAAGCACTCATTAGATATTTACTATCCAGATGATATTGAAGATGATCTGTGCACTCATAGCAATGATTCTTGAAGCTTTTGGGGTATATGGAGAAGGGAAATTTGAGTGGAAATATGGGTAAAATATCTTCATTCATTATTTTCAGTTTTTCATGTTGTCTTTATCTTGTGACATTTTTTTAAAATTTTTTTTTTCAAATCGTAAAGGCCTTGCTATCTACATGGACAGCCACAAAAGTAGTTCGATTTTAAGTTTATAGTGTTTCAGTAGTCTTTCCCCAACCACTATTTAATAGGACACTATTAGAAAATAAGCTTATTGTTGATAATTATGATTAACTTGTGACCTGAATGGGATTTATTTGCAGCTATCCATACCTGGCAGTTGTTCTTAATTTCAGTCAAAGCTGGGCCTTATATTGCCTCGTGCAGTTTTATTCTGTCATTAAAGACAAGTTAGCACCAATTAAACCATTAGCCAAGTTTCTGACATTCAAGTCAATTGTTTTCCTAACATGGTGGCAAGGTGTTGCTGTTGCATTTCTTTTCTCCATGGGTGCCTTCAAAGGTTCTTTAGCTAAGGAGCTGAAAACACGTATACAAGATTACATAATCTGCATAGAGGTGCATAATTGACTATTGCGTTTAGTAATTGCTAATGTTTTTTTTTCAAAGACATTAGTCCATTTATGTAGTTCCATGCAACTTTCACTCGCATCTGTATTCAATTTCTTTTGTGTGATATGATATTTAGCATATATGAGTCTTGTATGATTACACCGATAGAGATGCTTATATTACATATCTGTTTTACTTGTTGAATTTAAAAGTGGATTGCAGGTGAATATTCTCATGGTTTATCTTAGCTGAGTGGGAAGGAGAACCGATTAACATACTTGGCAAAGAAACAGCAAATCTGATGTTAATGTTATACTAGTTTTATTCGATTGTTCATCTTTTATGAAATAACTATTTCCGAAGTACATGCAGAGGCTGACAAATTATGTTGTCCTGAATATATGTCTATTACTGTGTCTAATGGGTATTGTGAGTTATTGTGTCAATGTACTGTCAGTTGATGACTGCTGATTTGATTATTCTTCTAGGTGAGTCTGAAACTACCAAAGACACTGTGCTAGGGTTTATTCTACCATACAGGAAACATGCTTTAGTAAATCTTTATATATCTATTAAAAAATTACTGGTGCTGCATTAAGTCTTCTCATTATAATGCCTCCTTTAGTACAGTACCTTCTCATTGATCCATATTGATTAAATTACATCTGATTTTTGATAAGTTGAAGGAGCTATCTAATATCACATTTGTTCAAGCAGATGGGAATTGCAGCTGTAGTGCATTTATATGTCTTTCCTGCTGTGCCATACAAGCGTGGAGAGAGATGTGTTCGTAATGTAGCTGTGATGACTGACTATGCATCTATAGGATCACCTCCAGATCCAGAAGAGGTCCAGGACTGTGAAAGATACAGTCGGATACGCCTAGCTCGGCAAGATGACATAGAAAAGCGATTGAATTTCCCCCAGAGTGTTCGTGATGTGGTCTTTGGTAGTGGTGAAATTGTGAGATACTTTCTCTAATTGATTTGAATTATTATTTGCTCAACTTACAGTTTCTTCTAATGTTGGCATTATGAGAAAAGGAGATGATTGAGCTTTTACACCTTTTGGGAACTTTGTCGCTTCACTTCCTTTGCTCGTTCGTGCTGACCCATGCTTTTACATGTTTTCAGATTGTGGATGACATGAAGTATACCGTGTCTCATGTTGTGGAGCCAGTTGAAAGGGGAATTGCAAAAATAAACAAAACCTTCCATCAAATCTCTGAAAATGTGAAACGCCATGAGGAGCGAAAAAAGAGCTCTAAGGATGACAATTATCTTGTCCCCTTAAATTCATGGACGAGGGAGTTTTCTGAAGCTCACGAGAACCTTCTCGAGGGAAGCATAAGCGATAGCAGTTTGTCTAATGGCAGGAGAAATTCACATCAATCGAAAGTCAATTTATCAAGGGCAAGAACAGGTATATAATGTCAAAGCCATGCATCTATAATATATGAATGGAAAGTAACCTTCCAAGTGGCATTTCAATTTGCTGTCACCTTAGGACAACATCAGTGTCAGTCCACTTCCTCACGTTACAATTTGTTTCAAGGTGCAGAAGTTGTGACGATGAAACTAATGCTTGACATTTTCTAACCGAAAATGTATAGAGAGATACTACAGATACTATCATTGGCGTACGCAGCAGAGTCTGAAAGGAATGTACAAAAGCATAGAGTTAGGAGAACTTATTCTGAAACCTGAAAGCATTTCCATTGTAAATTTGGAAGCACCAGGGATATGATGGCTTCCTTAGACCTCGCATTTAAAAATATTTTGTTATAATATGTCGGTCCATGAATTTCATTAAATGTTTACTAATAAAATTAGTGATTAAGATTATGAGTCAGGTACTTAAAAGTTGTTTGGAGCCTAGTCTGCTGCTTTTAATCTTCATTTCTTGGGTCTAATAATGTTTGAATATTGCTGTTAAGTTATTCAGTTTTCCCTAATGGTTATTTGTTGTCATATTAATTCATTCCAGTTCAGTATTATTCTCTCGGGCTAATCTTAAATTTCTTTTGGAACTTTTTGAGTAGTTGCGATCTCTATAAAAATAAATTGACATTAATATACCTAAATATCTTCCATCCTGACGAGCATTGAAACAAAGTAAAATGCTTCGGAAGGTGGGAAGTATAATTTTCGAGTAACAATTGGGTTCTGTTCTCGCTCGAACATTGGGCTTTTAGCCCGGGGGCTTAGAAGAGCCTTAATTCCTTTTGATCCGCGAAACACGGAGCCGGCATATGCATGTGCGGAATATTAAACAAACATGGAGGGTAAAAATGACAAATTGAAGAGAAGCAGACTAGGGTTAGATGCTTATAACTGTTCAGCACTCTATATGTTGAGCAGCGTAGCCTCTCCAAGGCGTCTCTCCTCTCTCTCATGTGATGTTTAGGCAGCCTCCTCGTTCTCTCTACATTTCTTATTTTTTTGAAAGATCAGAATGAAGTCTAGCTTTGAATTTGATGATTTTGTTAGGAGAGCAGTGATGAAGCGATTGAGAAAGTCATGCACCACTCTGATTATCATGTGCTGATAAATTTCTCATACCCATATACACATCTGAGCCCTCTCTCCTTTTCATTTTTTTTTTTTTTATATTTTTTAGGATTTAATTTGGAATTTAGAAGTAGAGATATCAGGAACCAAATGATGGAGTCTTCCTTGAATTGGAAGACTTGAACCATGATGCGGACCGTATGGCAATGGTTATTGCTTTTGGGGATATCTTTTGGTTTCTGATGGTTCCAAAATCTCTCTGAAATTTATTTATTTATTTATTTTTTAGATTTTACATAAAGCGAATGGATTCTTGGGGTATGATTTAGGTCATGCTTACAAGGTGCTCGATAAAATGCTGAGGAGAAATTTGGTTTGAGTTTGTCTGCTTATTGCCAAATTTCATGAGTTCCTCGTATTTCGGTGGAGCTCTTCCGCTAGATATGAAGGTCTTGTATTCCTTCATCCGTTTTAATGGCGTCAACGATTGTATAACTTGTGGACTGGCCGTTGAGGCAAGCATATCAAATTTCAATTATATCTGTTTAGTTATATTTGTGATTTTCAAAGTTAAATAATTGACGTGATTTCAATACTGAAATCATTGCTTATTATGGGGCAAGCAATTTTATGTTTGTAAATCCTTAAGTAAACGTCAAAAACAAATGCTTGAGACGTTGATGGAGCTTTTTTTGTGAAAGCTTCTCCGTCGACGGCAGGTCTCATATTCCATCGCCTTTGGGAGCGGCGTTGCTGCCATTACCTATTGGGACTGGCCATGAGACATACATTTTTACTTGCTAATTATTAGTTTAAATGTAGTTGTGCAAAGTTGCCAATGATGAAATCATTACACCAAATAACCATCTTTCGGGACTGAATGGCTTCTAAAGCCTTGCTGTTATTCTGCAATTCTGAGGCAGCTTTGTCTGATACTAGAAAGCTGGCTAGGTATAAAATTACACTATCTGGAGTATTGGTACTCTCTTCTTTGAAAAAAGAAAAAATAAACTTAAAATAAGAGCAACGACGAAATGTGCAAATCAAACACGATGGGTAAATTATTGAATTAAAGGCAAAAAGTTACCAAAACAAATTCTTACTGATGTAGACAGGTATAAAATGTTACTAAAATTGAAATTTTAAATAAATCCCAAATGAAGTTTCTCTCAAACTCTGCTGAAACGATGTTAAAAGCTCTAAAAGAAATCATGCAATACGAATATTTATACAGATTTTAGGTATTGACATTTCAAAACAGCAGCTGTCAAAGAGCATCTTTCAATTGAGTACGTAAAATGAAAACAAAAGAGACAAAGCACTATAGAATAAGTAAATTAGATTAATAATTTTGACTACCAATATAAATTATGTATCCATCATTTAAATATTCTCGTGGTTCAGTTAAAAATTATGGTATGCTTAGAGACAAAATAGGTTTGATTAGTTGAACTCCAGCTTCCAATTATTAATTTTTAATGGAATAATTATATAATTGGTGCATGTGTTTTGCCAATTTCTTAATTTAAATATCTAAATTCTATTTTTTATTGATTCAATGTTTAAATAAATAAATTTGTTTCAACTAACTACATTTAATTTTTTAAAATAATTTTAAATAAATAATTTTCGTATCCATAATTAGTTTCACCAATTTCACGTATAAAAATTTACAATGAATTTTTTTAAAAAAATTTATATGCACCTAAAAAAAGTTATGTTTATTGGATGTCATATTAAAAAACTGCAAGGAATTTGTGAATCCAAATATTACTAACTAACCATATTACATCTTAAAAAAAAAACTAACCATATGTTTTAAATATGAATTTTCACATTTATTCATTTTTAATATAAATATTGTATATCTTTCCCAAATCATTCGTTTTTAATATCACTGTCGACGTCTGCAAGTGATTTGATGTACCAAATGATATGTACCTTACAATATTTGAACTGTTGACTTTTCTGGTCATGACTGGTGGCAAAGGTTAAGTTCAATGCATCAACTACTACACTGTAGCACTATATATATATAAACTGAAAATTTCTTCGCTGAAAAAATGGCAGCATCAGACTTAGTTGTTGAGGGAGACAAATATCGTTCTTACTTACATGGAGAAGGAGAGAAGAACACCAAATGGAGATTTGGTGCTCCTCCAAATTATGATGTTGTTAACAAACTCTTTGAAGAAGGCAGAACTAAGGTTATATATATATATATATATATATATATAGTGTTTGTGTCAGTGATCAGATTGTATAGATTTCCATTTTGTAGAAATTCTATTAACTTGCTAATTTTGCATTTTTTTATAAAAGGTATGGCCTCCAGGTTCACTGGAAGAAAAAGTGCAGAACTTGCTCAAGACATGGGAAATGGAAATGTTTCACAAGACTTGCTTCGATGATTATAAGTCAGTTGATCCAAACAAGTATACTTACAGCCTAAATGGTAATTAAAACTCAATATGTTCAATGATTTTGAAGTTGTTTTCAGGCTGTGGGTTAGAGGGTGGCTTTAGCGTAACTGTTTTGACCTGGAGGACATGTGTTCAAGCCACGGAAACAACCTTTCCGTGCATCGACCATCTCAAGAAAAGTTGCTGAGAAAAATTATGAAGAGTTGAATAATTTGTTTTAGTCATTTGTCTAATTAATTTGTTATGGAGTGCAGGAATGAAACCTGTAACTTTGGAAGGAAAGAGGAAGCTTGGAGGAGGGTACAATGTCTTTCTGCGTACCTCTTTACCAGCGAAGTACAGGGCCTATGACTACGAAAAAGAAACTGTGGATACAGCTCATGTGGCTTTTATAACAACTTTTCCTAGAGGATTTGCAATAGAGGTTCTTCAAGTTTATTCAGGACCTCCTGTGATTGCTTTCAAGTTCAGGCATTGGGGTTACATGGAAGGCCCTTTCAAGGGCTATGCTCCCACTGGAGAACTGGTGGAAGTTTATGGGACGGCCATTTTTGAGGTTTCATTAATCCTCTAACAATTGTCTTCTTTATTTACTTACTTATCTAATACTATCTCAATTATAGTTAATTGAGTCTGTTTTGTGTGATAAAACAGGTGGATGAACATGAAAAAATTGTAAAGGTAGAGATCTTTATGAATGGTTTCGAATTGCTTGGAGGCCTCATGAAAGGTGGTGCCATAGATGATTCAACAGCAATAGAAGCTGCTTCAAGCTGTCCTTTCTTGAAGGGCACAGGATAGCTCATATATGAGAAATGATTTTCTGTATTGGGTTCAGCTGCTTTTTACCACTGATAATAAAATTTTTCTTTAGTTCTGTACCTTTTATTTCAGATCTTTCACCAGGTAAATTGAAATCTATATAAAAGCAAGGATCTTTAATTTTTTTTTAAAACAATTTTTTTTTTCCTAAGCACTGTGAATTGCAAAAGAGATACAAATAAATAAATAATAATATTACCTGAGCAGAAGCCAACTATGAAAATTAAGCATTTTTCTTTGTTTTGTGCTCAATAATAATATTACCTGAGCAGTAGCCAAACTCGTTGTTGTTACTAACACCCTGTTTGGCAACAACTTTTCATATTGCATTGTATTTTGACTTATTATCTATAAAATTTGATACCACAACATTTATATTCGCATGGATTATTTTTAGTGTTGATACTGTAGTATTTATACTAAAACTTATAGTTTGAGAGATCGAATTATAAAATATTAAAATATAATAAAACCAATTAATAAATATTAAAATAACTTATTATATTGAACCAGACCAAAATCCATCTATCTTCTAAATCATAATCAGAAATGAACTAAAATTATAATAATAATGTTTTTAGAATTGAGTCATTGTTGTAGTTTTCACTATAATTTCTAACTCATTAATTTTAATTTTACGATAAATCTTTCTATTTAGAAGTAAATAAATAAAGTGTAATATATTATAAAAAAAATAATATATAATTAACAATTAAAAACATAACATTTTAGTATTACTACATAATAAATAAATTACGGATAAAAATACAATATCAATAACAAATATTTTAAAGAAATATTTAATAATATTTAACATTTTATTCATTTTATTTATTAACTAACTAACTAACTATATATATATATATATATATAGAAGGATTAAGAATTGCAATTCTGAGGGTTACCTGCCACTTTTTAGCCTATTTTGATTTCCATAGAATTGAGTTGGATTCTGCGCAGTGCCAAACGGTATCTTAGGTAAAATTCTTACACCATTAAATGTAAATGATACATCTTGCATAACTTCCTTGATTTTGAAATAAAAAATCCCAGCAAAGATAACCAAAATGACTTTCTATAATTTACTGACAAGAAAAAAAGATTTTCTTTCCTGTGAAAAATACAGCTGCATTGAACTGAAAGTTAAAAAGATAGGGTTATTTTTAATGTTACGGAGGAAGATACCTTATAAGCAGTCAAGCATTGGCAATATGAGCTTTCTAGCTGGCTTATCCTATATCTGTAATATGGATTAAGACAACGTATATATGGTTAATACTGCTAAGTCCACGGGAGGGAACCTGGATAAGGAGCTGCCCCACAATATTTGAATAAACCTTCAATTTCAGGGCAACCATTCGGATAAGGGATTGTCCGATGAAAGGGATCACGCCCAAGTTTCTTTTGACGGAGTGTTCCTCGACATCCATATGGATCTTCTTGAAATTGAGCCCTCACCAATGCCTCGCCTCTCATAGCTGCTTCTTTGGAAGTTGATGAAGCTGGGGTGCCCGAGTAAAAGAATCTTGGCTCCGGAAAGCCAATTGCAGAGCGATGCAGGTGTGAGAATCGGTCTTTCTTGAAATCATAACTTACAATCTGGCCCCAAGTACAATGAAATTAAAAACAAAATATAACGACAAGGAAAAGAATCAAGTTGTTGTATGCTTTGTCAATGCTTTTTTGGCAATACATATAGTAGACTTATTGTCAACAAAATGCCCCTTGTTTTTCATTTAACACAAAAGTAGGATTCAAAAGGAAGATCCCTCTCTTTCCAGCGAGTGCAATGCTGTTACATTGTAGTATAACAACAGACTAAATATTTCATTATTGCTTCTCTTGTGAAGCACATAACAATTATTTGTACTGGAACTAGTTCCAAACAAAAGAAACGAAACCCTTTGAACACAATTGACTTACAGTTATATTCTCAGGATATGTGCCGGTAAGCTCTCGGAACCGGCACACACTAAAGAGAAGATTCTCAAAGCTATCTCTTGCGTGCTCTTCTGTCAATGCCCTCCATCTCACGTTTTCTTCGTTGCCTGACAATTACCCATTTAAATAAAATTTTAAAAATCAAGATTGAGCAGTTTAAAGCCTTCATGCAGATAAACACCCTCATTCATAATACCAAAAGCTGTGGTTCAGAGGGAAGCAAATACTGGTTCAGAAAATGAATGCATCAGGCAGCAGAAAACTGATGTTGGGCTAGGCAATAGGAAGTCAAATTTTATGCCAAAATTAAAAAGGAGATGTACAAGTTTTTGAGAGTGAAGACACATCCGTACGAGAAATCCAAGTAATCCAAAGGCCATAACTGTTTGCTTACACTCAAATGACACTGGCATCAGAGTACAAAGGTAATAAACTGGTTTGTGATCGCTGTTTGATTACTGTTTCAGCCATTCAGGTGCCTATTTTTGTTTTCCCAGAAAAAGTATGCTCATGGATTTTAAAGTCAGAAAACCATTTTCATGTCAATAAACAAATAAAAAACATTGATTAAGGGCTTGTTGGGCATTTCTATTGCAAGTGGCAGATTTTTGGGCAAAAATAATCTTATTGGCACAATGGAATAGCCACTTGTAATAAGGTTTTCTATGGGCCCAAAACTGATTCTGGAAATAGCCCACCTTTGGAGCTTTCCCAGAATTGGTTTCAGATATTGCAAGTAGCTACATCCATATGCTAACAAGATTACATCAAATTTTAGCCCAAAATGTGTTACTTGCATAGTAATACCAGATGGATTGTAACAGTGTGTCACTGAGCTCAATAATGATTCATAAAATGAAATAATGAGTTAAATCACGCAATTGCATTAATATAAAATCACAGGTCCAATTAACTGGTCAGTTTGTTAGACTGCTTTAACCTAATGCTAAAACAAAAGCAACAGGTTTAAGCTTTCAGCAACTTCCAAAACTTTCAAATAGAAATGTATTGCAATTTAACCTAATCTTTGCCCAATTAGAAGTCTTAATACTTGTTTGATAACTAAAATACGTAAAGGAATAATTGGCTAGCCTCTCGTAAGCTACAATATGTTGGACAAAGTAGCAATATTAAATGTTTCCCATACTCTCAGAAAATTTGGATAACTCGTGGCCAAGTTTCATGTTTTGTAGTACATAGTAGAGAATATCAGATGCAATAAATAACAAGAAAACAGTAGATTCCTTTACATCAAGAGAGCATCATACACTTGTTGCCTGAGATTTACTTCAATCAATGGCATCTTTCTACTAAAATGCATATAAAACTACACATTCTTCTATTGATCTGATAAACCATTATGGAAATTGCATAATAGCTACAGAGTTGTCAATTGTAGCTTTAGAACTAATAAAGCAAGAAACATCACTAACTGGGGGGTTGCCTATTATTTCATTACATTCTTTTATATTTGATTCTTTCACATCCTCAATAACTGCAACACCATACCATGTGATAATTGGAAATTTGGAGATTGATTTCTTAGAGTTCATTATGAAATTCTAGCTCAATTCTAGCACCAAAGTAAAATGTGAAAAATTTATCAATGGAATTTGCATGTCACCAAATGGAGATCCAAAATTGCAATACAAGAAACCTAAAACCTTGCATAGGTAAGCAACAACTTTATTTAGTTCTAATGAGTGAAAAATGAATCATGCAATCAACATATACAATGGAATTCTCTCTGTTAAATAGCTCCATAATTGTCATCTATAAAGAATCAAAAGTAGATTGGTATCCAAGTACTATAAACCATTTCTAAATTCTACTAGTAATATAACAAAGACATCACGATAGGTGAAAGAAGCAGAATAACTCACCAAACCATCCTTTTGATTCAGCAACAGTCCAATAACTCTGTGCTTCACTGCGAGGACCAGCATCTTTTCGAGTTTCACCGCCACTAAACAAAAGCAATGCCCCATCATCTTTTGCTGCAATTTCAACTCCCTCTTGTATATGAGTCACAAAAGTAGCAGCCTGACCCGGATTTCTCTGATAAGACTCCAAGAACCAAGAATCCTCCTTATCAATTTTCCCACAACTACTACTGGTATACACTGAATGCCCAGCAACCATTATAAGATTCTTAAGCTTTGCAAAAGGATAATCATTTGAATCCACATTCAATTTTGAGAAACTACTCATTGTTCGGTAACGGGTTTCATATAGAGACAGAACAATGAGAATAGTGATCCCCAAAGACAAGGACAGTATAAATACAAGAAGTGGGCGCAACTTGTAATAGTAATGAAGCCGATTAGCCAAAGATTTGAGCATTTTGAAAGGGTAAAATGAGGAGGTTTTCGACTTTCGGGTCCTTTTGATGGTTCCTGATTCTAAATCAAATTCCCCTCTTGGATACGCATTGAAAGATTTGGGACTATTTCCATATATGTTCATTATAAAGCAAGTCCAGCTAGTAAGCTGTGATATTGAAGGAAATAAAGCATTCCCAGATGGGAATTTGAATATTTATATATAAATCTAAAGCAATTGGATCGTGAACATAGCAACAACATGCAGATTTGGATTTACAGGCCAACGGAATTCTACAAATTTAAAAATGTACCCATAAGAGAATTTGAGTAAAATAAGCAAATCACAGCTATCCCGATTTCAGTCGATCAATGGATAAAGCTCATATATTGATAAAAGGAAAAAAATACATACCCAGTAGAAGTCAAGCGGATTGGCGAAATTCAATTTGGAAAGACAAGTATGAGAATTGAGTAGAGAAAAAGAACTCACTAACAAAAACATGAAATTGTCGGGTGTTTAATGCAGAAATTGTGTAGTGTTTACAAGATTCAGATTTTTGCAGTGTGTTCGTGAAATTGCAGTTTATGATGGTTTTGTTACATATTTCTAGGCTTTTATTGCTGGTAGAGAAGGAGACGATGACTAGCGGTTTTCTGTTACAAGCACAGTAGGCCCATTTAAAGCCCAAGTGAGCCCATCTTGTAAACTATCCTCCAAAGTCCAATGCCGCCAAAGGATTCTCCAATCCCAAAGAGAAACTTTTTCCATCAGACTCAAAAATTTTCTCCCCACATTGATATTGATAGGAGACTTTTTCTATTAAGATCAGTAGAGAGTTCGTTAGTCTGCCAAGAAAACATTTCCTCAACACTGGAGATACAGTTTTTGCTTTAGCGAATGGTATTAGGTGAAATCCTCTAAATATTAGCGACTCGGGTTTCTAAACTTCAATTTTGCAAGCAAAGTTCGTCGGAGATTAACTTCAAAAAGAAATCTTAATCTATTTATACCAATCCAACAGCCTCTTGGTAAGAATTAAGTTCTTTGTTTTAGGGATTGTTATATATATTTTTTGAACGTATGGATTGTTTTATTTGTAACTTTAAAATAAAGAAATTGCAAACTTGCTTTATTTGCATACTAAGAGCCCGTTTGAAATAAATAAATTTTATAAAATTTATTTAGAAATTCATGTTTTCGTGTTTGAAATGAAAAAAAAAAGATTTCAATTCTGAGAATTCAATTCCATAGAATTGAATATAACTACATCAAATTCTATAAAAATTGTTGAAATTTCCTAATGAATTCCACAAAACTAAACACTCCAATTTTTTTTATAAAACTATCCTCTTTTCCTACAAATTCAATTTTTTTTTTTAATTTTTTACTTATTTAACTTATTTATTTTATTAAATTTAATTATTATAATAATAAACCATTAAATTTTATTTGACAAAAGTACCCCTCTATAAATTGAAATATTTCATTTTTTTGCCTTATTTTTTTTATTTCATAATTATTAGTGCGAAACTATAATTTTTGTCCTATGCACTAATGTTTCTAAGTATAATTAACAACAATAATAACTCTTTCAAATATTTTTGTAGTTTTTAAATTAATTAGTTAAATGAAAAAGATATTTTACACTTTTTTTTCTTGAATGGAGACATTTTATACAAATTAAAGATAATTATTATGATAAATGTTTTAATTACTTTATATATTATATTTATATTTATATAATTAATTAATTAATTAGGTAGAGTGGAATGTGAGTATATTATTTATATGAAATTTATTATTTATTATATTAGATTTATATAAATAAATTTAATATCATAAATTTATTTATGATATTGTATATAATAAATATAAATTGGTGTTTATAATTTATTTTTATTAGATTATTATATTAAGGGTATTTTAGAAAATAAAGACAAATAAATTTTCATTTAAAAATTTATTTCAAATATAATTCGGTGAAATTCAATTGAATTTTTTACATTAAATTATAGTATACCGAATAATACAAATTCATTTACAAATGAATTCTACAACTATCGTTCATTTATTCTAAACGGACCATGAATTCATAATTTAATCCTCAGAGTTAAAAAAAAAAGTTCAAACTTTTATTTTTCAATAATCTCTCACATCATCATCAAGTGAGAAACAATAAGTCCTTCAGATTTTTTATTTTTATATGTAAAATATTAATTTAATATGTGGTTATTTTTGTAGAATATTAATTTTCATATTTTATTATGCAATAAATGTTTAATCTATTTAATTTTATAAATTAAAATATTAAATCATTTAATAAGTGTAATTTTTAAAATTACATCGTTTAATAAATCAAAGTGAAAATTGAGGGTGTCATATTTTTTTTTGTTGAAAAGTACGCGTGTGAATCTATGTATTAAGGCGATTTTGCCATGAAAATTAAATCTTTGCAAGCCATTGTTATTTACCGGGACGGCATAAACAGTCAAGGGATTCTGTCTTTATTTTACTACTAAGTACTAAATAAAATACATTACAGACAAGAACATGCATTGGAATTACCGTCGATAAGGCTCTCTTTAGGTATTTGTAATCCCTCCAATTACATTTCTAGGTTCTCCAGATCATCTGGAATATTTTTAAATTCTGTTCTTTTAATACAGTAACAAATGCCCACCTCATAAATTTCAAGAACTGGAATTTCTTTTTCTGTTAGCAATTTTCTTTCCCACAAAAAGATTTTATTTGGAATCAAACACCTACTTCACCATCCATGTCAAGTTCAAGTACTTCTGGTATAGAACAGTATCCTGTTAAATATGTTCACTCAATTTCTGAGGCAGGGAGGTTACTCCCTTCAGCAAGTAAATGGACTTCCATAGAAATTGACTTCCATTTAGTTCCAAAATCTAATACTACCAGTGATTCACTCTCTTCTCAGTATTCTAAATCAATTGAATATAAACTTGTTATCACAGATAAACAGTACTTCGAAAGGTTTCTATACATTTCACTTGCTATGGTTTTTCTTGTCGTAGCAGTTATTCTATTAGTTCACTTCTTGCCCCAAAAGCATAAGCATCATCAAAGTTCAAAGAATCTCACACTTGCCTTGAACCAAGCTTTGATGTTTTTCGATGCGCAAAAATGTAAATTTTGTTTTCAGTTTTCAATTTCTAGTTCTGTCTGTGTTTTTCACTTTTCTATATTTTAATTGAAACATTTACTCTGCAGCTGGGAATTATCCGAGCAATAGTCCTGTGGAATTCCGTGCAAATTCAGGTTTGCAGGACGGGGATTCCGTTGCAGATCGTCTTGTGGGTGGCTTTTATGATTCTGGGAATAATATCAAATTCAGTTTTCCTACAGCTTACATCATAACTCTTTTGAGTTGGACTGTAATTGAGTATCATGAGAAATATGCTGATATTGGTGAGCTTGATCATGTCAGAGACATTATCAGGTGGGGCAGTGATTACTTACTTGAAGTTTTTGTCCCACCCAATTCGACTTCAGATCCCTTTACACTATATTCCCAGGTAATCCTATCCATATAAGGGTCTTTACAGTATTGTTGTTTGAGCTGTTGTTGGGAAAATTATGTTGAAAATATTTATTACAGGTGGTCGAATTTTGCTTTTAAGGTAAACTTCATATGCTATAAACATAGAAAAAAAGTTCCAACAAATTCTAAACTGTTGCTTTTTCAGAAAAAAATATATAGTTTCAACTTCAATACCAACATACTCTAATTGGTCTTGCGTGGAAATTTAAGTTAGTAAGGCATATTTCAATTCTTTGCTCCAAATTTTAGGTTGGAAGTGGTGGTAATGATAGTGAAGGTGATAACGATATAAGTTGCTGGCAAAGACCTGAAGACATGGCTTACAAAAGGCCTGTTTCATCTTGTGGTGCCATTGCAGCGTCTGATCTAGCAGGAGAAATCGTTGCAGCATTATCAGCAGCATCAATAGTATTTAAAGAAGACAATTCTTATTCAGCTCAACTAATCAACTCAGCTGAAATTTTGTTTGAGGTTGTGACTAAAAACGACACAGAT
The DNA here is from genome assembly GCA_947857235.1 of Jatropha podagrica. Lineage (NCBI taxonomy): Eukaryota > Viridiplantae > Streptophyta > Magnoliopsida > Malpighiales > Euphorbiaceae > Jatropha > Jatropha podagrica. Next base: position 101,376 of record CANUEP010045381.1, on the reverse strand, counting down.
CATAGGCATGGAACTTACTCAAGTGTTGATGATTGTGGAGGAGAGGCAATAAGGTTTTACAATTCATCTGGTTATAAAGATGAACTAGTTTGGGGAGGAACTTGGTTGTTCTTTGCTACTGGCAACAATTTTTATCTTACATATGCTACTGATCATTTTAGTGCAGCGAAAGAAGAGGAAACACTACCAGAGAAACGAGTTTTCTATTGGAACAACAAGCTTACTTCTACTGCGGTAATCTTTATGGAATGAGAAGACTTATTTTGCGAATTTGATGTGTGAATACCATATATATAGTAACCTTGAAGAAACATTTCCAGGTTTTGCTAACAAGACTTCTGTACTTTCATGATATGGGTTATCAGAATGGTTTAGGATTAGCATCCAACATGACTCGCTCGCTCATCTGCTCTTATCTTTCTCATGATACTTCCAACCGGACACCAGGTGAAGGTTTTTACATAAAGAATAGATAGTATTTCTTGGATATCCAAATCATTCATGATTTATCAATCATTTCTTGATATAGGTGGATTGATCCTGTTAAGTCCTAATAATGGTAAACCAATCCAGTTTGCTGCTACAGCATCTTTTCTCAGTAAATTGTACAGTGACTATCTTCAACTTCTACTTAGTTCAGGTTTAAGTTGCAATACTGATGATTTTTCCCTGGAAATGTTGCGAATTTTCGCCATGTCTCAGGCAAGCATGAAGTTGTTGAATATGGAAGGCTCTAGAATTGAAACTGATCTTGTTCTTTTTTCTTTTTTTAGGTAAATTACATTCTAGGTGATAATCCTATGAAGATGAGCTACATGGTTGGGTATGGGGACAAATATCCAACCCATGTTCACCATAGGGCTGCATCAATCCCTTGGGACGGTCAGTTCTATACTTGTGAAGAAGGAGAGAGATGGTTCAAATCCAAAGATCAAAACCCTAATATTCTTTATGGAGCCATGGTTGCAGGACCAGACCAATTTGACAACTTCTTGGATGAAAGAGACAAACCACGGTTCACAGAGCCAAACATAGCTAGCAATGCAGGTCTAGTTGCAGCTCTCATTGCCCTTCATCATCCACCACCTAATTCTCCAAATTCAAATAGCATTCATTTGGGTTTAGATAAAAATGGCATCTTTCAAAAGATTCATAAACCTTCATCTCCTTGATTCTTATAATGTTCTATGATAATAGTTAGTTTAAACGACGTTTTGAGGATAAATGTATCCTTCACTTTTTTACTTTCAATTTTATATTCTAAGTATCATGTGAAGGAAGCTTGAGATGTTAATTGTCAAGTCTCAAGAAAATGAATTGTTGTAATCTCTGCACATATTATTCAGAGCAAAGTATGTGGTTAACATATTTTTGTATGTACATTATATGTTCCAACGAACAGAAAATTAGCTGATACTGCAGTGAATTCTCAATATAGCTCACGCAGCTATTCCCAAATATCCATATGAAAAGAAAATGAAAGAGGAAGAGAAACTTGACGTCATGTATAAGTCAAAACTTTGTACATGTAGCGTTTTGTGCTTTCTTTCTGCATTATCTTATCTATGTAGACTTCAACTTATCCAACCTGTACAATAACTGCAAAATTCAAATGAGAGAAAAGGTTTAAACAACTCACTAAGAAACAGAAACGTAGACAGTGAAACGTTAGCGACATGAACTTGAACTCACCAGAATAGAGTGAATTTCTTCTAGAATAGGCAAAATGACTGAAATGAAGGTGTCTATATCCTCTGTAAGTTTTTCAATTTTTTCATCACTTGGCATAAGAAGATTAATGAAGGTCTTCGTATCAGGAATTAATTTAAGAGCAACCTGCAAACAATTATCTGTTAGTTCAACATTTAGCCTGTACTCGGCGACAATTTTGTATGTGTTTAAACTAGTTTTAAAGGTTAAGATAGTCTTCTATTAAAGGTAATCTTGTAATTTTTAACATTTAGCATTTTATGAAAAACTTTCAAAACAGTTATTAACTAGTCAAAAACCTGTTCGCTATTAACACAGTTTACAGCTGCCAAAACAGCTGATTTTGCTGAACGAGCCTTTGATCAAGGATATGTTAGCTGGTCATGATTCATAACCTATTGTATGCATTTTCCAACTCTTTTTGTTCTTGATGTGCAGTATTTCTTGACTGCTTTTTATATTTTACGTACTTCCTAGTTGAATTTTGCTAATCAGAGGGAAAAAATAATGCCAGAAGCAGATAGCATTAAGAAAGAAATGTATAATTACTTTAAAAGCAGCAGATGAAATCCATCCATGCCATGGCTTCAAAGTGATATTGTAAGAGTCTTCCACAGCTTTCTCCATTTCTTGATCAGGATCCTTCGTTAATCTTTGCAACAAAGCAACTGTAAAATCCATGGATCTGGGATGCAAAACAGATTTCATTTTGACTTAGACATTGATCAGCTACTATAGTTTGTATAATTTGTATGATCAGCTATGTTGCACAAAAACGGAAATGAGGAAACACAGAAACGTGGAAATGATACGGGAAATGACGTTTAAAAAGTAATTTTTACACGTTTTGGTGTTTCATATAGAAAAATAGTTAAGAAAACATTTCCGTTACTCGAAGTTTCCGTACATCATACACTCAAATCTTTTCCTTTCTGAAAAATATTATTAAAAAAAAAAAATAATTGATAGGGGTCAAGAATACAAGTATATTAATAAATGTTCATTGATTTTATTATTTCCATATGTCCATCGTTAAACCTGTCAAAGGATTAGGATTAGGAGTATGCATGTGATTTAATTTTCTACATGTTCTGACATGCTCACACCTGGTAAGCCAAACAACGGCTTTGCTACAGCTGTTTCCCTTTCTTGCAATGCCTTCATCAGCCTCTTTCTTTAAAATCTCAACCAGATTTGAGTATAAAGAAGGATCAGAATCACATTGCATTTCTAATCTCTGTAGAAAGTACAAAACAAGAACATTAAAGAAAAAAAAAAAAAAGAAAGGAAAAAGCTATTTTCTTTCAGCAAGAAAATGACAAATTCAAGACATGGACAGAAATGACCATTTACTGATTGAAAGAATGAAGACAAGAAAGCTAAGTTGTTGAAATATCATAGGGGTGCTTTTGTCATGGTAGAAAAATTAGTCAAGGATATACTAAGATAAATGAGAAAAATATAAGAAGAATTAAAGACTGTTCTTTTCTTCACCTGAACATTCTGGTTTATGTCTTGTCTCAGAACTGCCATTGTTGGGCCTATCTTATCTTCATAAGAACAAAACAAAGACCAGAAAGTCGAGGTGATGATATTAATTAATTTGAAGTAATAAATGGAAAGATAAATGATAAAAAAGAAGATGAACAGAGAAACTGACCAAGAACTTGAATTACTAAATTGCAGACATATAAAAATGGTCTTGTGGGTATACAAGAAACTTCAAGATGATGATTATCACCACTGTTTTTGAGTTGGATCAGCAAAGAAAGCTCTTCAATGGCAGACTTTATCTCTGACCCTCTCTCCATTTCTCTTCTCCTCTTCATATTTCCTAAGATTCTATTGATTTCTATATATATAATCAACAACTGGGTTTCTTTAATAGATTCTGATTTCTGATTATGTAACTAGAACAAGGTTTGATCCAATAGAAGTCTATCCATAAAGAAAATTTTTCGCAATTGTTTACTTAAAAAAACACAAAAGATTCTAATATTGGGTAACATGTAACTTCTGTAGCTTGAACTTGAACTCACAGCTCTAATTTTTAATGTATCATTACATCAGATAATTTTTTTTATTCATTTTATTTTCTAACACATGGATGGAGACATTGCATTTGACCTTGGAGTTATCTAACTACTGTGAGGCATTTAGTTGTTGTAAACAAACTAATATTGTATGAATTTGAATGTGAACATCAGATTAATCTCAACCATCCATTTTTTGATCATTGTATGGTTTTCCAATCACTGTACATTGATGATCTATTGTGGGTCCTCCTTTAATTACGACACAGTTATGATTGTTTGGCTTCCCTGCTTGGGAATATTTATCATCATGTTGGCCACGGAGATAAGGTTGAAGGCAATGCTTCTGAATTATAAAGTTTTAATTAATTTACATATTACATCTTTAACTAAGTTCTCTCTTGTTTGCTTCTTTTTCTCCTTTTTTTTTTAAAAAAAAAAAAATTCTCTCTTGTTTGCAATTTGTAATTATTTTTTAAATAACCATTGGGTTTCAGCCTTCATGATGCTAATAATCAATAATCAATATATAATTAAACTGAATTATCGAAATTTATATTATTTCTACGTTGATATAATAAGTTGACACTTGAGAATATAGAAAGCTTTTCATTGATCAAATAGGTAGAGGAAAGTAGGATCACTTTTTACTTTCCAAAGGGACCTATTTACAAAATCATAGAACCAAGCTAGAGCTGGTCGTATCAATAGGTGCGTGCCAGCCACACATTTTTTGGTCATGGTGGCCTTCCTTAGTCAATTGAATTTTTACAATTCACAGGCATGCAAAACTTTTATCATTTCGATTATAATAGTATAATAATAAACTATTGATTAAAATTTAAAAGAGATATTTTTTTATTATTCGGAAAAATATTCTTTGGGTATACAAGACGCCTGATTCAATATCATCTTTTTAACAAAAGACTAAAACATCAATTAGTTAGAATAAATTAAAAAAAAATAATGTTTGGCAAAAAATGTAAATTTTTTAATTGATTTTGACTATACAATAATTGCTCCTCTCATAGAAGTACCAGTTTTTACCATTATGCATAGCATCGTTAGAAGAATATGTCAGTTTCATTAGTCGAAAATTCATATATACAAATCAATTTTTAAGGTCTTCGACTAAATAAATCAAATATTATATTTTCATTCATCTGTAAGCTTTATAAAATGGACAAAAGAAAAAAAATTCTAAATATGAAAACAAAAACCAAAATCTTGATTTGAATTTATTAAAAGTGAATAAGAGATTAGAAAAAAAAAGAGAGTTTATTTAAAGTGAATGAGAGACTAGAATAAATTAAAAAAAAAGAGAGTTAGAGTTGAATTGAAAAAAAGAATAGAAGGTATGGGCTATTGCTGCTCAATGATGTCAGACCCAAATTAAACTTAAGGTTATAATAATAAACCTATTAGGAAAATAAGAAATTCTTAAGTAGACTACATCATTACTTATTTATATAATTAACAAGAGAAAAAAGGGTTAATAATATATTAAATGTGGAAAATGGATTAATACATATTATGATTCAAAGTACACATAATTTTAAATAGTTATTCAAAATTTTTTAATTATTCCCTCGTGCGAATTCCTTTGTCTCCAAAAGTGAACGAGTATTAATTAAATTTGTGGACTGTTAAAAAGGACATGAATCTGAATACTTTATGCGTGTTGCACACTTCTCCTTTTGGTGAAACCTTAAAAAAAGAGGTGAGTGGACAATATGCACAAAGTTGGGATGTACAATAAAAAAATGTTTAAAAAATGATTAATTGAAAAAATTATTAAAATTAGAAAGGAAAAACATGTGTTTAGCCCTTCAATCTACCATATGTGGAAGGTACATAAATTAAATATGGAAAAATTATTATTTCATCCCTGAGTTTTTACTAAATTAATAACTTCGTTCATGTATTTTGGTCAAATTATTCGGACGTCCCTAAGGTTTGGTTCCGTCCAACAATCTCGTCCTTCCGTCTAAAAATGGCTGATTTTCCGTTAATTTTACATTAAAATGACAAAAAAACCCTAAGGAAAATTATTATTTCATCTCTGAGTTTTTACCAAATTAATAACTTCGTTCATGTATTTTGGTCAAATTATTCGGACGTCTCTAAGGTTTGGTTCCGTCCAACAATCTAGTCCTTCTATCCAAAAAGGGCTGATTTTCCGTTAATTTTACATTAAAATGACAAAAAAAGCCTTATTGTGGGACCCACAAATTAACAAAAACCAAATTTAGAAAATCTCAAAATCCTCTCTCCAAGTTGCAAAAGCAACGGCCTCACTCCCATTCTCTCTAGTTGATTTTTCGACCTCTAAACAGTTCGCGTAAGGTGATTGTCAAACCTTCAGCCGCTGTTAATCACATCATTGACCTTCCTTCCACTAGTCGAAGCCTTTACAACGCCAGTCGAGGCTCTCCTTCTTGCAGTCCCACCATGCCTTCCAATCTGCTTCTTGTGAGTTCCAGCGACATGAGTGGTAGTGACAAGGATGTTGAGAGGCACCTTTCGACACCGACCTTGCATGGCCTTTCGGAGACATACCCGGCCCCAGCCGCGAATGATATTCGAGATACCGTATATGATCTGCGTTGTCATCGAGATCTAGTTTTCCAACAATCAAAGGCATAGTGGTCTGATATTTATTAATATTTTGAAAATTACAAACTACTTATCAATTAATTCTAGTGATGTCTCTTGATTGTTCTTTTTAGCAATGGCTTTTGGGCAATTTATGTAATTACCAGTAGTTTCATGGTTTCTTTTCTGTTGTGTTTTCATTTTCCATTTGGTGGTCAGGAAATTGCAGTATCACAAATGCATTGAAGTTGAACCCCAAAGAAGACTATAACTAGACATTCCTCTTTTTTCAACTATTATTAATTGTTTTCTTTGTTTTTCTCCCTTTTTTAGTTTTTTTTTTTTTACACACAAAAAAATCATTGATTCAAGAATCCAAATTTGCAATAGAAGGAAGAGGCAGATTGCTGTGATGACTCGATGATTGTTGGATATATGATAGTTTTGTTAGAAGCACTCATGGATTTTAGTCCCTAGTTTCATACTCTATTGATTATTAGCTATGTGGCTGTGTTGCCTTTGAAATTGATAAGCTTTCCTCATTTAACATTGGTTGAATTTGGACTTGGCTTCTAATTAGCAAGGAAGAAGCGAAAAAAAATATGTAACCGTTTGTATTTTGTGATTCCCACAATAAGGGTTTTTTTTGTCTTTTCAATGTAAAATTAACGGAAAAATTAGTCCTTTTTGGACGGAAAGACTAGATTGTTGAACGGAACCAAACCTTAAGAACGTCTGAATAATTTGACTAAAATACATGAACAAAGTTATTAATTTGATAAAAACTCAGGGATGAAATAACTAAGGCTTTTTTTGTCATTTTAATGTAAAATTAACGGAAAATCAGCCCTTTTTGGACGGAAGGACTAGATTGTTGGACGGAATCAAACCTTAAGGACGTCCGAATAATTTGACCAAAATACATGAATGAAGTTATTAATTTGGTAAAAACTCATGGATGAAATAATAATTTTCCCATTAAATATAATGGATATTTATTATATTTTTCATAAAAATTTTGATAAGCATATTTTAGAAAATAGGATAATAACAAAGATTTTATTATGGTTTATATTACTTTTTGGCGTTCACACTTATTGATAACAACAATTTGACATGAACTGCATAAATTTTAATTGAGTCTTTAGAGAGATGGTAAAAAAGAATGACATGATAATAATTAAATTATAATATTTTCTTATGATAATATTATTAAAACATAGAGCATCATACTCATCTCTAATTAATGTTTACCAAACAACAACCTTTACAATTTATAATAAATTAACATTTAAGGAGATTCCATAATTCCATTTGTATAAAATACTTCCTATTTAATATCGAAACATGAGAAGAGAAATTTTATTATATTTTCTTCTTTTTTCTTTCGATATTTTTTATAGTTTTGAAAATCGAATTGAACCGATCGAGATTTAACTGAAACCGTGATGTTTTCTGGTCGGATTGCATAATATTTAAAAAACGAGACTAAACTAGTAGAACACTGATGTTCCTTCCCTGAATTGCTATCCATAGTTACAAGCCACGCTGCCAGCTAGTACGGTAACAAGCAAGCCCATTCGTTTCTAGATTCAACCAATTTACAGTAACACCCTCGTGTGTTTTGAAAGGACCCTTTAACCATTATCATACCCTCGACGCCCACAAATTACTCTCTTGTTTTTCCAACAGAATACAATCGGAGACCTTCAATGGCTAACACTGTTCAAAGTGTGGTGTCCATAGCAGGAGGCGCACGTTTATTGCCTTTCCAGGGCACGTTATTAAGAACAGGTGCAACGTTTTTGTCCACATGGGTATCCTCGAAGAACGATTTTAATTTTCTGCCGCTCGGGTGCGGAAAGAACAAAACTTTACCCGCCAGGAAGCCCTTAGTTCGAGCTGCCAGGACCGAATCTCAAGGTGCGTTCCTAGGCTTCAGAGCGCCCAATTTTGAGGTGTGTATAAACTCATATGTGTATTTATGGTAATGGTTACTTGACAGTTCATTTCTTTATTGTTAAATTTGAGTGTCCTTTTCTAATTCATGGGGTTACGTGGTGTTGTGAATTATAGCTTCCAGAGCCTCTAACTGGGAAAACGTGGAAACTGGACGATTTTGAGTCATATCCTGCTTTATTGGTGAGTTCATATTTGAACTTTCATATATTGTTTTTGTTTTGCTATTTTGTGAGAATATGTTAATTTGCTATCTTTTGCTTTTGCTTAATGTTCATTTTTCAGTGTTTCATATTCCTTTTGGATGATGAGTAAATAGAGAAAAAGAAAAGACATTGCAATTTATAATTTTTTGCTTCTTGCCTTTCGTAGTCCCCCCGTGAGGAAAATTCACCTGCTTATCCCATAAATTCGTGTTATAATTAAGCCAAGTTGAGTGGAATTTTTTTTTTTTTTTTTTTTGGGGGGGTGGGGGGTGGGGCCAGTAGCTCAAATAGGGCAATTTTCAATAAGCCTTAAGGTGTTCAAGTTGTTATAATACTCCATATTTTAGGAGTATTTATGTTAATTACTTGTACAAACATGATTCTTTTTCAATAATTACCACAAAACTTTTGTCTGTTAACGCATTGGATGCAATTTATTCTTTTTCATTGTTCGGAAATGATTGCTAAATACCTTAATGGTTAATTCAATTTAAGAAGGCATCCAAAACTTTTGGTTGATAAGGTTTTAAATTGTGGTCATTGTCGTAGTGCCATTTCTAAATTGTCATGTTATAGTTAGTTTAATGTGTCCTTCCTTACTGAAAACTGTGAAATGGTGCAAATCAATACTTGTACTATGGCTTGACCCACCAGAGAGTATATTGTCACTTCTGCTTATCTTAAGTACCTCATTACTTGGGTTGCTACAGGATATTTTACTTAGTTTGCAACTATATTTACAAATTATACTTCTATTAATGTTATATTTAAATGGAGGTTTGTTGATGCTAAATCCTTGTTAACCATTTAACCCTTGCCCTCTATTTGCACCAGATATTATTCACTACTATAACTTGGTTATGTTCGGTTGTCAATAGCAATGCACCTAATGGTCTATGTCGGACATGTCCAACCATCCTGGTTTCTCCTTGCACAAATAATTTTTAATTGGTGTCTAGTGTTATTTCCACCTTCCTACTAATGTATTCAGTAACTTTTGATCTTGTTTTGTAGTTTCACCCTTAAACTTAGCATCCAGAGGGATGGTTTGGATAACCAAACCACATGTAATTTCAACAAACTAAGTTGCTCATCTAATTAGCACTCCTAAACCAAACTGTATTAATCAATTAGCTGATACTTTAGGTTATTCACATTCATGTTCAGTTAATCTAATTGTAATCTGTGAATTAGCTCAAAATTTTGGGCTCAAGGTATTTAAATTAATTTTTATAATAATGGCCCAGTTAAAGACTCAAAGAAGCTTGTTATTACAGCTTATGATTAAGGTCATCAAAGAAGGAGGTACTAACTTTAACTAATTTACCTTCATTTACAACTGGGCGTGTGAAGCTGTGGCCTATTATTAATTCATGATGCCATAATAACCATTTCTAGTTTAGTTAGGCACCTTCTCTATTTGGCTTTGACCAAGCCAAGGAATTACTATATTGTTTCAATTCACTTGCAACAAGAGCACTTTGAGTTCCTGATTTTTTTTTAGGATGTCTTGGTGTCTTGATGCAGGTTATGTTCATCTGCAATCATTGTCCATTTGTTATACACTTGAAGAAGGACATAGTGAAGCTCACAAATTTCTATATGAAGGTTGTTGAACCCTCACTTCTCGTGGGTTTGCTTCATTTTCCTGTTGAGATATGCATGAATTTAGAAATGACTGTAGAATTAACTTATTTAAATTTTGTTGTATCATGCTGCAGAAAGGACTTGCTGTAGTTGCCATATCTTCAAATTCTGTGGCTACTCACCCACAGGTTTTATTGACTTCATTGTTTGAGATTAACACTATTGAAGGCATTGTATGATTTGTTCAGAATGGAACTGCTCTTCGCAGGATGGACCAGAGTTCATGGCTGAAGAGGCTAAAATACTTAATTACTCATTTCCTTATCTGTATGATGAGGTACACTAAGGATCCTGATCATTGCTCTTAAAAGTTTTTCCTCCCACCTTTCTCTTTAATAATATTCCAGTGTGAATGAATCAGATTAGCTATGTCAACTCTGGTGTGTGATTTTTGTCATGTAATTGCTGGTAGGGAATTCTCTAAGCAATTATTTGGTATTATTGTTTGACATAAGGAATCTCTTATTTTTGTGGATAGGGAACAGAAGGAAAAATGAAACCCATAATTAGATGAAACCTCTTCTGGTGTGTGTGAGAAATTAATGGTTGGTTATTGCAGAATGTATTTCTTATGGTTGATGCTACATTTGTTGAATTGCTTGACCATTGAAGTAAGTTCTAACATTCTGATCTCTAGAACTTGATATTTGTTTGTGACATTTGTTTATGATCATATGCAGAGTAGAAGCAGGTCTAAAGAAGTTAAAGGTGATACTAAGTAATGTTGTAAATTATTTTTGTAGTCACTTCTGTTGCTTTTGATGTGGAATCAATTTATTGAAGTCCAACATGTTTGTCAATAGCAAAATCATAGGAATTTAGAATCTGTATTCAGGTATCCATGTTTGGTGAATAAGTCAACCCTAATAGCAGTTTGTAAGGCACTTGGGAAGGCTTGCTTTCAATTCTGATTGCATATACTGTAAGTTGAGCAGGTAGAGATTGTTAGACCCATTGCATTTTTTGAATGTTGGTGTTACATTTCTTGGTCGTGTTACCAAGGCATTTAATTCTAATTTTGGCGGGGTGTGCTTGACCCTAGTGAACTCATGCAGTTCCAACGAGCTACCGGCTATGAAAAGGCAGTTTAGGATTTGAAGATCATTGATAACAACAAAGTTGTTGGCTGATAAGGTCGTTAAATCAACATGGTGTTACTTTGAAGAGATCTACTCACATGGGACTGGCTTAGGTATTTTCACAACAGTGGGGCAACTGGAATCAGAAATCTGTATTTTTAGCAAATGCTAACTGCTTGTTTAACTACTGCCTTGTACAATCTCTCTCATGGTGACTAATGATATATTTTGGAAGTTAATCTAGTATGGTTACCATTTTAATAAGGACTCTAGTTGAAGTTGGAGAATCATCTCCTTATTTGTTGCTCATCTGCAATCTATTCTAGATATTCGTGTCTCATATCATACCATACCATTTCAGGGTTTCTGTCTCGTTTTTTTTTGGTTTCACCTTGGTGTTCGAAGTCTTTGAGAAAGGGTTGGAGGATGAGATAGATTTTGAAAGTTTGGCATCTTCATTTTTTGAAACATCAATTAGGAAAAAGAGATAACACCAGACATCTAAACTTCCTCTGTTGAACATCTGCTCTGTTTTTATATCCATAGGTTGTAAAATTCTTTGTTCTGGAAACAAAGATATTTTTGCAGCTTTGTGAAGTGTATATACTTCCATTGGAATTAATTAATGAACAACGGCAGATGGTAGTAACCTTGCACATAGTATGCTGCCTTAGGGGATATCATCAACTTTCATCTAGGTTTTCGTTTGAGAATTATACAGGATAAAACTGTTTGACCATTGTAAAAGTTGTTTCGTTTGTGGAAAATTTGTCTGAGTGCCCTGTTAGATGTGGCAGATCTTCTATATTTTTTTTTCCTATTTTTTATGTAGATCTGTAAATAAGGTCCTTGTCATTGATGGAATCCTAAAATCTATCTTTTCGGCAAACAGTTGAGAGGCAGTTTTTCAAGGTTAGGAATTCAAATCTGCTGTTAAGTTAGATAGTGTTGACTTTGATTGATTAAAAAAAAAAATATAGGTTTTGGTGCTATTATTGATTCTATATGCCTATCTTTGCATGTCTTTTATATAAGAAATCAACAATAAGATGAATGAAAAGTTTGGTAGAACTCACAGTACATTTACTAATCTATTGTTGGAATTATGAGAACATAATTTAAACATGCATATGATTAAAGTGGAGATAGGATATAATTGTATTGGATCTTCCAAACTGATTGTGAAACGACTGAAATAGAAATATTTATTACTCAACTTTTCGTCCACCTTCCTCCCCCCTTTCCGGAAAAAAAAGTGATACACATATGGACAGTGAGCACATATTATGATCCTACAGTGAACATGTGATATGACTACTTTTTGTTGTAAAGCTCATTTTTTTTCCTTGAAATTTGTAGAATTCTCTTACCTGCTTTGAAATTGCTTGACTGCAGTCACAAGAAGTTGCTCGAGATTTTGGAGCAGTTTGCACACCAGAGTTTTTCCTGTTTAAAAAGGTGCTCGAGGATGATAATTTTCAATAACTGCTTAAATCTTTCATGCCAGGTTGAAAGGATTAGTTAAAATATTTTTTCCGTCCCTGGCCCTCTTTTGCTACTGAGAACTAATTGAAATCTATTAAGTGTTGAATTACGTGACATCATGTTTGCAAAAAATAGTGCTCATAAAAATCTAATTCAACTTTTTAAACATGGCACTAAATTGATTTAGTGTTCCAGGATGGCCGAAGACCATTTGAGCTAGTTTATCATGGGCAGTTTGATGATTCCCGACCCAGTAATAATGTGCCTATTACTGGAAGGTTGGTGTATTTGGTTGCATGTTTCATTTCAACTGATATCTTAATTTATGTATTTCTGTGCACATATTCACATACATCCTATCGTGTAATTTACTAAACTGCTTCAACAACATGTTTTAAAGGGACATAAGTTTGGCAATAGATTGTGTTCTTAGTGGCCAGCCAGTTTCATCAGTACAGAAACCAAGGTATTATATATCTTTTTCTTTATCAGATATCTTGAAGTTTATCCTCCATGGTTGCATGTCTAAGGCCATTTTTCCTTTCTGCAAAAGTGTTGGATGTAGCATAAAATGGCATCCTGGAGCAGGGATGTGACCTTCAATGCTTGGTCTAAAGATCGTATCTTCCAATCTGAATTTTTTTTTCAGGTACACTGTATGTGTTGAGTTGATCACCATATTGATAATCCTTAAGTGTGAACTTGTTTGCTAACTTTGTCATTCGCTCTTTGTTCTGATATATCACTTTTTGTCATGTTATAAGTGTCATGTTCGTTATTCGGATTCCATCAGGAGCAGAGATGGAATCCGAATAACGGGATAGTTTAACACATGAATGTTTCAGTTTTTATATTATTTATTTTTTAGAGGGAATGTTCAATTGGATATGTATTAATATGTGTTACATTCGTCCTAACTACAATACCTATGTAATGTGAATTGTATAATTTTGTGCTTCTCCTTGGTATTTTGCTGAAGACAGAGCAATACAAAACCAGAATAGGTAATTAAATTCACAACTTTTGAGTGCCAAAACCCCCGCAAGATCTAAGCTAAAGCCAATCAGATATGAACTTGACATAACAGTAAAGTTATTTCACTCGTGATCTGGAGGTGATGGTTCGAGCTATCCGGACACCCTCTCTGCAAAAGTAGGGGGGAAAACTTCAGCTGCATACATCAACCCTCCTTAGGGCCAACATAAGTGCGATACTTCGTGCATAGGGTGATGAATGTCTTGGAAGATGTCATTAAATAAACTAGAAAATTGAACATCAATAATTTTCTTTTATTAGAAAAAAACTAATATCTATAATGTGAAAATTGCTTTTCAATTTCTTTTTTAAACAATAATATATTTTTTTTAACTGATTCCTCTATCAACATTTCAAAACAACTATTTGATAAGTAAATATACAAGAGAACTGAAACGGAGGATGGGAATTTTCATATGCATTTTTCTCTATGCTCTAGAGAAAGCCCAAGAATTTTATAATACTAATTGTTTATATGGATGGTAGACTAAGGAATTGATACTAAGCTCATGAATATTGTAGAATTAGGTGAATTCTAACACCTGGTGGCGCTGGCTTGTAGAGTTTGTTAGTGTGTGACTGTTGCTTTCGTGTGAGTGCTTTAAGTAGAGTTTGAGCAATGCTGTATGAAATTCATTGGAGAGATGGTAGACTTGAAAGATAGAGGGATGGAGACCTCAGATTTTAAGTGGTCTATAACTTTTGGTAATTGATAAATGGGACCACTTGGCTTCAATTTAATTATAGTAATTAGGTAGGTTTGTTTTAGCTCTTGGGTTTGATTTTTTGAGGTGTAAAGTGTAAACTATATGGTATTCGCCTTCACATTCTATTGAAAATCTGAAATAACAATTCCATCTTTATTTTTCAAGTGTTTCACTGTAAGAAGCCAATCTTTGTACAGTTTCAGAAAGTGAAAAATGTAAATAGACAATTGGATGACAGAGAATAGAATATTATTCTAGCATACAGCATGGCAATAAATGAACCTGCCTATTGTATCTATATTAGTACCACTGTACTGCTCCCTTGCAATCATTGTCTGGGAGCCATCGTTAACACGGGTATATTCATTTTGTGACACAGACATCCTTAGGAAGACAAACAACTATTTAGGAAAAATGCTAATTATTAACACCAGGATCTGTTGCGAGTTTTTTCTTTTCCCCTGAATTTTTACTGTATGTTACACGTATCGTTTGAATTTAAATTTCTTGAACAAGAAGTTCCATAGAACTAATAACTTGTATTTGATGGTTGCTTGTGTTCTTAGCCATTAAAGCTTGCTTGATAGGGTTCCTAGAGCTATCTTTGGCCTGAGATGGTTTGATATCACATGACTAGAAGCAATGTATCTTGTCAAGAACATGGAGCATGAGATCTCTTTATCTTTACTGAGATTGATGTTGGGTGGTCTTGTGGGGAACGGTGGTCCTTCTGCATCTTCATAATTTATTGATTTATTTTGGCTTATGCCAACAAAATACTGGTGTCACAACCATAGCTTTTCATTGGCCCAGCTCCCAATGGACATCCAATAGGGTTCAAAAGCTAAATGTCTTTTCTCATGGTCCCCAGTTTGAAAACTGCGTTTGATAATGGGTCCTGTTTACTGCTATTTTTGTACTGGAGCACTCTTTAATTATTGTTTACTTTCCGTGACCAATGCTGTTGATAGATCAACAAAATGACAGTTTGTAGACATTCTAGTTTCTTATAAACATACTTTACGATAGTATCTTGGTCTAGTTGGGTTATAAGGTTGCAAGAGGATTCTGATGGACAAACTTGATTGAAGATGATTTCTAGTTCACAATTTATTATTTTCACAAATGGATTTAATTGTTTTTGTTTTATTACTTTTGTAGAATGAAGGCTTGAAGGTAAATGGCATATTGGTCTCACTTTTTGTGGGGCATATGAAAATCTAGCAGTTTTTAATGTTCTGACTTGTAGGAAAGTGTATAAAGAATTTGTGTGAATATAAAACATATAGGGATTTATCGGGCAGCCATATTCTATTATTTTTAAACTACAGGATTTCACTTTGGTAGAACTGGCGTGTGAAATTTTGTGCACTCTGCAACTCAACTTTGCTTTGGAGAGAAATCACAAGGAGAACTAAAGAATGCATATTAGTCCCTGAACTGAATGAAACCAAACTTGGATTATTGCAGAAGAAATTGAATCTAACTCCTAATACTACAACTTATATCAATCTATACAATATTATTTTGTTGCTTGAAAAATAATCAATGAACTAATATGCAAGATTTTGTGGATTTATGGATTCAGGAAGGTGATTTAATTAGAGGTTCGGATGATCTGGAGAAACTACAAGAGTGAAGTCCTGTTTTTGGATTGGTGCCTTCTCCTTTGCTGAGGCAATGTGATTTTTCGAGATCTTCATTTTCATGTCTGATCTCCTTCAGCAGTGCAGCTACGTCTTTCATTGTCGGTCGTTCCTCTGGGGAAGGGTTCACACAGAGGAGGGCTACGCCAAGGACCTGAAGCATTTCTTGAAGTTGCGTTCCTGACCGAAGAAGTAGCTGCTGGTCTAGAATTGTTGTGAATTCTCTTTTTCTCTCTCTGAGTTCCTTGTTAATCCATGTGACAATGTGGGCACCTTCAGGAATCTGATTATCGGTTGGTTCTTTCCCTGTTAACACTTCTAGAAGAACTACACCATAGCTGTACACATCACTTTTCTCAGTGATTCTGAAACTGTATCCGTATTCTGCAATTTGAAAATGTACACATTATTACAAGCATTTATATGTTTTGGGATTCATTCAAAATTTTTGAACATTTCCAGCAGTATGGAAAAACTTGAATTGCTTGTACTCACCGGGAGCAATGTATCCATAAGAACCAGCAACTGTTTTAGAAGCTTTTGAACATTCTGCAGAATCAACAAGCTTTGCAAGTCCAAAATCTGCTAGAAAAGCTTCAAAGTGCCGTCCGACCAGGATATTATTCGCCTTAATATCTCGATGTACAATTGGAGGATTACAATCATGGTGAAGATATTCCAGGCCATGAGCTGCACCTAATATGATATTGTATCTTGCATCCCAATCCAAGAATAGCTTCTTCTCATGGAGTAATCCAGCCAAACTCCCGTTACTGATATAGTCGAACAAAAGCAATCTGGTTTTTCCATTGTTACAACATCCCAGAAGCCTGACTATATTCTTATGTCTTATTGATCCAAGAGTTCTAACTTCAGCAGCAAACCAGTCTCTCTCTGGAGTCTCACCATTCTTTACTGGCCAGAGCTTTTTTACGGCAATAACCTGTTTCAATGGAGTCTCAACGCGGTAAACAATCCCTGAACAACCTTTTCCAATGATGTTTGAATCTGAGAGTCTTGTTACAATTTCACTGACAGAAAAGTTAAGCTTTTGAAATGGGGTGAATTCCCAATTCAATATGTTTTCTTCATCCTTCCTGTCAAATGCATCCCGATGAATTTTGATAAATACAAGAATTCCCACAAGCACAACCAACAATGTTACAGTTAAGCTGAGAAGAGTACACATGATGAGTTTTTGGGTGTTTTTTCTATGGCTATTTCCAGTTAAGGAACACTTGTTTCTGTTAATGCATAGCTCTTCATTACCAGCATATGCTGTGGCGGGAAGATCGTGGAAAAACTTTGTGTCAGGAAGGAAACCTGAAAATTTGTTGTACGAGACATTCAGCGAAACAAGATTGTCCAGACTGTCCAATACTGTGAGTGTCCCTGTGAGTTTGTTGCGAGAGAGATCTAAGTTGGCAAGTTTAGAGAAGTTTGCAAAGCTTTCTGGAATTGAACCTGTTAGAGAATTCCTACTTAAATTCAGGAGGATATCTAGTGCCTGCAATTGACCAATCTCGTCGGGGATTGAACCTATAAGTCTGTTGCTGCTCATATCTAACAACTGCAGATCCTTACACAGGCCGAGTGACTTGGGAATTAAACCGGTAATATAGTTTTCACTAATTACCAGTTTGTTTAAGGATGTAAGCCTGCCTAAGTTGTCCGGGATGGTGCCTGATAAAGAGTTCATTGAAAGGTCTAAAACATTTAGATTAACAAGGAATTCAAAGGTTGTTGGGATGATGCCTTGGAGTCTATTTCCATGGAAATCAACCATTTCTAGATGTGTGCAATGGCCGATTTCATGAGGAATTTCTCCAGTGAATTGATTATCTGACAATTCTAGGAAGCTCAAGTTGCGTAGTAACCCTATTTTTGGTGGAATTTTACCAGTGAAGTTATTTGATCCTAATCGTAAACGGTACAAACCAATGCAGTTGCCAATATCAGATGGAATTTCACATGAAAGTCCATTTGATAACAGAAGCAATTGGTTTAAGTTCTTGAGATGAAAGAGAGAATGTGGAACTGACCCAGTAAGGAAGTTATGTGAAAGATCAATTGCTTGAAGTTTCTCACAGTTGGCTAGCTCTGCAGGTATGCTTCCATGGAGGTGGTTCTGCCAGGCATAAAACAATGAAAGCTCCTTCAGTTGACCAATGCTAGTTGGAATCTCACCAGAGAATCTGTTGTTATCCAGTTCAAGCTGCTTCAAACGAGAAAGGTTTCCAAGAAAAAGTGGTATTTCTTCTGAAAGGTAATTATAAGACAAAAGTAGCTCCTCCAATGCTACTAATTTGGCTAGAGACTCTGGAATCACACCAGTAAGAGCATTCATTGAGAGATCAATCATTTTCAAATCTGAACAGTTCCCTAGAACTCGTGGTATGGTCCCAGTTAGATTGTTCTGCCATAACAACAACCTTTTCAGGTTTTTTAACAAAGCCAATTCTTCAGGAATCTTGCCTGAAAGTTGATTTCCATATAGAAATAGATCTTCTAAAGCTGAGCAGTTACCAATTTCTGCTGGGATGTCACCAGTGAGGTTAGCTGTATAAACTGAAAGAGTCTTGAGAAACTTCAATTCCCCTAAACTTCTCGGAATCCGTCCCGAAATTCCGGTGTCTGCAAGACCCAGATAAACTAGCTCTTTGCAGTTTGATATCTGCATTGGGATTTCACCATGAATTTCTGGGTTTCCACCAGCGCGAAAACTTTCCAAAGCTAATAATTGACCTATTTCTGCAGGAATATGTCCAGAGAGCTCATTATCAAACAGTTCAAGCTGTCTAAGTTTCGTACAGTTTCCTATTTCTGCGGGAATCTCCCCATGTAGAAGATTTGTACTCAGTGAAAGTGATTGCAATTCTGATAGTTTGCCTATTTCTGCTGGGATATTGCCTGTTAAAGCATTGAAACTGAGGTTCAAGTTGATCAATGAAGGCAGGTTTCCAATGGAAGCCGGAATTTCACCAGTGAGATTTCCATTGGTAAGAACAAGAGTAGTGAGATGATTAAGGGATAAGAGCTGGGTAGGGAAGCCGGTTGGAAGCTTAATGGAGGTTATTGTTATTTCTGAGATAAAACCATCTTTAGAGCACTTCACATATTCCCATTTGCATGGATTTTGGTGGGTTGGATCCCAAGAAGAGAAAAAAGTAGATGAGAAAGAAGAATTAAAAGTTGAAAGCCATGAAAGTAGAGAGTGACCTTCTTGGTTCAGTGCAGAGATGGCTGGAAAAAGAGAGATGTTGAGAAACAAGAGAAAAATAGTTATTGCATTGCTTGACATCATGATGTTAGTACTCTCTTCTACTGTGCTATTTCTTTTAATTATAGCACATATTCCAGTAGTCTCCAAAAATTTCTTTGAGAGTTCTTTTTTATGAGATTGGGTTACTGAAATGCCCTTGGTTTAATCCATATTTACTGACAGAACATGGACTATAATCTCGAAATCTTTCACCTTTTTCATGTACTATTTTTTTTACTGGGGTAGTTTGGGAGATTTACTATGGTTAATTTGCGTTGTCTCAAATTTTTATTTTTTGTATGCCAGTTTTTCTTTTATGTAAGAGCTTTTTCTTTACTGTTTCTAGAATTCATTAAAAAGAGAAGGCTTATAGAGTTCAAATATTTAACTTTTCATGTTACGAGACAGACATTCAACTATTGAACTACAATTTTAATAACAGTTCAAATATTTATCGAATTATACAAATATGTTAATTCAGTGATACGGATAAGATGCTATGCTGTGGAAAAATTCCAAACAGAAGAGTATCGAGTTTGAAAATGATGTTATTGTATTATATAATTGTATTTGGAATTTTGCTATGGAAAGTATTGGAAAAGTGAAAATTTCAAAGGCTATAGATAGATAAGACTATATGAAAGATTTAGCTTATAATCATATAAAGTAGTAATAACTAATTTATTTTTTTCATTTCTTTTGAAAAATAATTAATTAATTTACATGTTGATTGTGTATTAACATTTATTATGCTGTAATTTTTGCATGATAACAATTTTTCTTTTTTCAGTGGTTCAGGTACAATGACTGTTCATCTTTAGAGTTAAAATGCACAGCAATTCAGACAAAGGACAGAGCACACCAAAAGGGAGGTGGACACCACAACATTTTTTTTCTCTAATATTTATAATATTATGGTGAACTCTCAAAATCAATTTATATGAAGGGAAAAACAAGGTCCCTCTTATCATGAAAGTAGGCCAATGATCTTTCTCTGAAGGGTAACCTAAAAAAAAAAAAAATGATATATTTAATAGAGCCATGCCTTATATGGGGAGGATATTTGTCCTTCCCCATGCATGAACCTTCTCATTTATTCAATATAAAGCTATACAAATTTGGCATTTATCATATGAACTCTTCTTTCTTGGTACAGTATTGACCTTTTCCTCACCTCTTCGCAATTTTTTTTTGTTTGTGTAGAAACCCTTTTCTATGTATTCTTTATACATTTTCATCATTGTATATAAAGTTTTTGCTTCCATTACTATTGTCATTTGAAGCTTTTATCTGTACATGCACCACTATGTATTTTACAGTGTTCAGATAGAAAAAATGAATCTTATGAGGGTCTCAGTCTCAGTCTCAGTCTCAGTCATTGGAGTTATAATTAAGGTATGCAATAGTTGAAGTTGATCAATCTAATTATTGATTGTCTTATCATAATTATGTGATTTACATACTGTAATCAGGAAGATATAAACCCATCATTTCACTTGCCATTCCTCATTAATCTATCTTCTATTTCATGATGCGTGTGAAACACTCGTGCCCAAGTTCTAAATCCTACTAAATTCTTTTATATCAAAATTTTCATGATGAAAAATCTCTTTTTTTTCAAATTAAAAAAAGTTTCTTAGGTTTTGTAAGCAGTATTGAATATTTAAGTATTAAAATGTTTAACTAAATGTATGAGTGCATATACGATTTGATATAAATTAAGATATTGCAGTGACACTATCACCTGTTATGATCATATCATCAACACAGGAGATGCAGAAGAATAATTCCATAGTCGAATGCAATGAATGATAAATTAAAATCATAAGGACTTGAAACAAACCTAAACTGAACAATAATAAAACTAAATTTTGCAAACAAGCTGCCTTGGATGCTTGTTTCAATCGATATAACACTGACTACAGTCTACGAACTTTGTGAGGAGAAGGAAGATAGAAGAGAGCGTACATAGACTTCTTCTTGCAATATTGAGAAATGTATTTATAACGTCTACTCGAATGAGTTTTCCTTTATGCATTACATTAATAGCATAGAGGTCAATCATGTCATAAAAGTGAAGGTTTCTTCGTAGTCTATACAATATTCTTAGTTGTATCTTTTAGTGTGCAAAGGTTGGTGGTGTCTTGTGTAGGTGCAGGAGTGGCTGGTGCCATTTCAAAAAGAATGGCTGTAAAGGTAGATGGATTATCACTAAGATTGTCAAAAATACCTTGTACACAATTTGAAATTATAATTGAAATTCAAGACACCGGAAAAGAAAAATTGGATATAGAGTACAATTTGAACTATCCGCAAAATTTAGGGTATTTTTAATGATTTAGCTGTTAAAGTACAAATTCATTTTCTTACCTAAATACCAATATTTAAGCAAAATTTATTTATTACAATAATAACATTGTTGAAAAATTAATTAATTAATATTATGGGCCCAGAAGTTGTAGTGCAAGCTAGAGAAATTTGAGGTCCTGTTTGTGATTACGTGGGAGGTCACTATCTTCGTTGGACAACATTCTTTTGGGCACCAAAAATGAAATAAAAAACATTAGATAAGATCAATTCAAGTAACTATATTTATAGATCTCAAAGTTAGATTGTAAGACATTTCTTTTTCCCTTAATTTGCACTCTTTAGTCTTTTTAAGGGAATGCCAAAAGGGCTAATGACCTAAATTTCAAGCTAATAATTTTTGAAAACTTGACCTCAACACCTTTGAGCTACATCTTTTTTCTTATTGGAGTTCTATTAGATTAGACTACACAATCGCCCCTTATAATCAAAAGATTATATTCTTAAATTTGACATAAGGAAATAATTAATTTTGAAAATATTCTTAACTTTATATATAATTTTAACTGAATCAATTCGATTGATTTTTTCAAATCAGCCTTATCTTTCTACTTTTTTATTACATCTACGTTTATCATTTAATGTTTAGAGGATATTTTTTAGTTTAATTCAATTTTATATACAATTTCTAAATTTCTGATTTATGGATGCTAAATAAATGGCTTAATAGATCCCAAATAAATCATTTTTTAAAAAAAAAAAAAAAAGAACATAGAGAAAAATCTTTTTAAGATATGTGTGACACAAAAATGTAAGAGATGACCCTACAAGAGGACATGAAAGGCATTTTAGAAATGAAAAGAACAAACAAATGCAAAAGAGAGAGAGAAAGAAAGAGAAGTTACATTAAAATGGGATCTTTCAATTGAATTGAAGATGGAAGCAACTTTTATTAGCTGTTAAGAGAGAGAAAGAAAGAGGCTGAGGCTATGGCCCTTTGCTTGAAATATATTGTGGAAGGTGGGCCAAATGATTCCCCAACCATCACTAGTGGGCACAACTATATTTCCCAATTTTTTTTTATTATTTGTTTTGTTTGAATTGATATTTCCCAAATCATATTGTTCAATAATTTAATATTTACAATGTGTTTAGATGTTCGACAACAATTAATTGAAATTTTTTAAATTATTTTACATTTAACGCTCAATCTAACAACTATTTTCATTAAACATTTTTACTTTGAACCACTGTATCAATAGCTAATGGCTAAATGAGTTGAAATTTTTATTTATAGCTTCAATCTCATTTTGCTTAATTGATGAAATCCATAATTTTATCAAATTTCAATTTAAAATACTTTATTTATCAAATAAGTTGAATTACATAAAAGCATGAAGCTATGTGATTAGGGATGGAAATTTGAACTAGCCATATCTATATCCATTTAAAACTTTTTTATTAATATTACCTCATATTCAAATCTGTTCAAAATTTTACTACTTCTATCCGTTTCAAACCGGTTTAAAATACTTAAACGGATAAGATATCTGTAAATTTTAAATTATTTAAATTCAAACTTACTTAAAATGTATTTTTTTCTAGTAAATGGATAGGTTACTTGCAGGTACCTATGCCCAAAACTGTTTATTATAGTGGGCGCCTTGAGTCTTATATCTATATCCTATCTTTATATATCTTAAACTCATTTATAATTATCCGTATCCTTATTAAACGGATCGGATTGGAGCAGAGCCAATACCTTAAAATACCCATCTCATTTCCATCACTATATGTGATAAAAAATGGATTTCAATTTGAGTCAAGCTAACTAACTTATTATCAAAGTCCAATATTTATATGAATAATCAAAAATTGTTATTGGATTTAATGTGTCCTTTTAACGAGATGTGATACAAATATTTATAGTACCTTTCTTATTGTAAATAAAGATGTAAATGCCTACTAAGAATTTCAGTCATAAATGTTAAATGAAAATTTTAGGCATTAATTATATAATTAAATAATTCTTTACTGAGCGTTACCTGTTTGATTAATGTTGGGTCTATTTAACCGCTTGGTACATTTATTAATCTCTATCAAATGCCAATATATGTGATCTCAAATGAAGATTTAAATTAATGGAATTAATAATCTTATGAGATGACCTAATTGTAAATGGAAGGTTAAGTGTTTTGCCAATAATAAAAACTGGCATAATGTTCTTAATTAGAGACTTGGAGCAACAAAATCAATTAATTGATAGGAGTATGAACAAAAGATTTCAGTGAAGCTTAAAGTACCAACACACTACACTAATTTCTCCAAGCACAAAGAATATAAAGAGCATTAGTTAAAGCAAAAAGGGAAAAAAGGACTTGAAAGTTGAAATTATATGTCAATAATTTTTCAAATATAAAGAATTAAAACTATCAACCAAAAGCATAAACTGTCCCAATACACTATTAAGTTAAGGGCCACTCTGTGCTTGTATTGAGGGCAAAGCATGGGGTCTCAAATCATTAGGCACTTTCCAAACATTTCACATTTATTTTTTCCAATCAAAATCATTATATATATATATATATATATTGATGTTGGTGTTGTAACTTATTTGTGACCTCCACATTGGGCCATCACATCATGTTTAACACTAAACATTGACCATTATACAGCAATCAAAGATCAAATGGATGAAATCAACGCGTTTACCATCGGGCCATCACCTCCAACGGTCCACTTGGTGTAAATGTTAGCTATTAAGCATTTAGACAAATATTCTAATATATGGAAAGTAAGTTTCGATTGGATGTGGCACCTACCATATATATCAAAGGATCACCAAACCCCAAGTGTCAATTTTGGTGGAGTTGATAGAGATCAAGCCCAAATCTAAACTTTCCATTTGATAGCCCAACCCACCTAAAAGGCAACTAATTATTAAAAGGAGATTAAGGTCTTCCACTCATTTTTTCTTTATTTTGCTTATAATCAGTTGAGTTCTTGAGGGAAATAAGATTCTTGAAAGGAGACCAACACTTTACCTAATGGAAATGTATAATATTAGTCTGCGGTATACATTTAACACTCATACTCTTTTTTTTTTCTTTTTCTTTCACTTTTTACGGAAAATTTTATGATATCCTAACTTTTATTTCGATTTATTGAACATTTTATTTATAAAATTGGACATAATAAATAATTTATGTGACTCATTAAAGCGTAGCTTTGAAATCGGATCGGACCAGACTAGTCGATTCAATCGAAAATCGAACTTTAATCCGATTTGGATTGTATAAAAAAATTGAATATTTAAAAAATTGAACTGAACTGATAAAAATCAAATACAAATCGGCTAAAAATCAATGAACCAAACTGGTTCGATTCAATTTATGAATTTTTTAGAAAATATGAGTTTTTTTAACATTTGGGCCTCTTAAACCCGTTGATTTTTTTATTTTTAGACCTCTTTATAACATGAAGTCCTAATATGTTAATTAAATGAAAAATAATATTATATTTTATAACAATTAATTTTTTTAGTTTTGAATTTATTCATACTTTATTTTTTAAAATTGTTTATTAATTTTTATTCCTTTTGTAAAAGCCAAATTTGAAAATATTTTTTATTTGAGTTCAAAATTTTTTTATAATCTATATTTTCAATTTTGTTTAATAAATATATTTAAAAATATTATAAATAAAAATCTAGTTCAATCGTATTGAATTTAATCGTTCCCCGAGTTGTACTGAACCCACATCTTTATCGATTTACTGACTTATCCAATTCTTAAAATACTGCATTAAATACCTCAATTTGTAAAATTATATTGATTAAACACTATTAGGGAGTTAAAAAATATAGAAATTATTATTGCACAAGTTGTTATTCACATATTAAATCAAGATTTTGCATATAAAAACACAAAAACCTTAAACATTGTTGTTTTTAGTATAAAGAGGTTTGAGATTATTACAAAAAATGAACTTCAAAGTGCTAAAAGGTCAATTATAAAATTAAGGGTATTATAAATTTTTTTGTCAAATTTCAATTTTGTAAATTATGTATTCCACCTATTCAATTATTGATTTATCATTTTAAAAAATTATTATTTATTTATTATTTTAATGAAAAAGCTCATATTTCATTTTGCATAAATTATCATTAATAAATTTCTTTTTTTTTTCTTAAAATCCAAGATCGGCCATGGAAAGATAGTAGATTTTTTTTTTCTTTTTATAAGAGAACATATATGTGAGTTAAATATTATATTATTAAAGTTAAATGTTACGGTGATCAATATTTTATAAAAAAATTTATCAATCTCTAAAATTAATTTAAAAGTCGCTGCGGAGTGTGATTTTAGATTAATTTGAAGTCATCACATGGTTTTAAATAATTTGAGTACAATTGAGCATCAGATGAATTGATGGATTTAGATGTACACATGAAATGGTCATATCACTGCCTGCTGCTTAATTAGTAATTTTGCAAAAAAATCTAATTCCTGATCTTGAAATGGTCTTGAAACAGAGATGACATGTGAGAAACATCATATAGCATGTGATGGCTTTAACATCATTGAATAGACTACTTCCAACTCTTATCCCAATTAAAGGATCTGCTGGAATCTAAAATCTAAAATATAGACTCATCTTTTTTTATCATCATCACCAAGCTATTTTGTATGATTTGATATGATTTTCCATTTTCAGCTATGATCCATCTTAGCCACAGGATTTATGGCCCATCTTGTCTCCTGTTATCGATATGATTCACTTTCAATTTGGAAGATTAACAAAGAGAAGAGAGTATTAGTATTAGCTGTTGATTACATTTGAAACCCCACAATATTGTAATTTTTTTCTTTGACTAAATAAATAAATTTATGAAAAATTTGTATTGCCTCACTTCTTACTTTGATTTATTAAATACTAATGAACATATTTTGACGAATTAAATTCTTCGATTTATAAAATTATATCAATTAAACACTTATTAGATAATTAAAACTTCCAGTGGGCATATGTAATGATTTCAAATTTAAATTAAGGAAATTAATATGTGTTAGAAGGTTCTCCTGGAGAAAACAATTAATTTGTTAATGCTGAGTTGAAACTCATTTATACAATAAGCAAATACATTCTTGACGGATTAAGTCTAAGAATAAATTTCTCAAATATCTAACTCTTTTCTATAATTGAACGAACAAGCCATACATTATTATTCTATTCTGTTCAACAAGCTCTTATATATATATATATATATATATCTTAACTAGTTCAGAGTTCAATAATTTAATAACAAAAATTTTCTTATATACTAATTCGGAAAAATCAAATCAGTAAGTAATTACTACTATTTTGGATCAAACCATCTGTATATAAATTTTATTTTTAGGAGCCGTCTAATCCGGATCGGGATTTAATTAAAATTAAAATTTTTTATCTCTCTAATTGAAACCACACGTAAAAATGATATTGACATAAATTGACAAGGTAATATTTCCATTTTTTCATTAAAAGAGGCCCATCTTTTGAAGACAGAATGGATTTTCCTTGATATCTAACATTATATATGAAAGGATCCTTGACCAACCATAGGATAGTCTGAAAATCATTAGCAAAGACTTCTGCAAAATGTTCTATTTTTCCATAGAAAAAAATTCATTCAAGAAGGACTCAAGAAAATGTTGATCGTAAATGAAAGGATTGGTTACGAAGAAAAAAGAGGATTGATTCGTATTCATATACATGAGAATTATGTAGGAACAAGAAAAATCTTAGATTACTTTTTGTAAAAATAGAAATAGATCCCTTTTGAACAATAAGACTGTTCCTATTCAATATTCATGAAGAAAGAGTCGTAATAAATGCAAAGAAGAGGGATCTTTCATCCAATAGTGAAGGGTTTGAACTAATTTTTCTATATGGATGGGTAAGGTATTAATACATTTGATACATAAATTAAATGTGGAAATTTGTCCTCTAACGGGATTTAATTAAAATTAAAATTTTTTATCTATTTCTGTGGATGTGGATGCGCATAGTTGGATTCAAACTCAGAAAATATTTTCTACATGCTCAGCTGTACTTCCAATTAAGCCACCCGTAGTAATTATCACTGTTTAACATGCATTGATTACAATTTAAAACTCTAAAAAGCATAGCAGCAGAGGAAAATAAGTGGACAGACTAATATTATTTAATAATATTTTGCTTTCATTATCAAAAATCAAACTGATGGGTGAAAAGATAGAATAAATTGCACCATTGTCCATGATTTCCTTGCATTATATATGATTTAATATGAAAAATAATCTGTACCCATATGGCTTTTTTACTGGGAACGTAACAGTGAAAAACTAAAAATCAAGTCTCTGCCTCAGTCTGAATTACAAAATATATAGAAGAAATAATAATAGTATAATTGATATGCATTAAGGTCTTGAGAAAATCTCAAACCCGGACGGATCAAACGAATACCAAGAATTAATATCGCTCATAAGATTGGCAGCTGAAGCCTTTAACTGATCATCCACTGTAAAAGAATCAAATTCTGGTGTTGGTTCTTGTTGTTGCTGTTGTTGTAATAAAGTGCTTTCCCATGTAAGAACATTTGACAAAGTTGCAGCCTCTTGATCAGACCATAAAGCTTCGTGCACCATTTCTTGATCTCCGAGAAAGGTTTGCAACCCAAATGCATCCATTTCAGGACTTTCTATAAATTCTTGAATTCTATCTTGATTTTCTTGTTGCCCATCTTCTACAAGCAAGACTGGAGGTAAACCTTCAAGAAAGTCATCGGATTCTTGGATCAGATCCGACACCTTCTCGTTTTCAACAGTTAATGAATTGGAGAGCTCATTGGGCTTGACACTTGAATCTTGATTCAAGAACTTGGCAAAAACAGCAGCTAAATCAATATCAGACCCATCACCTGTTTGATTTTCTTGGGCGAATAAGTCAACGCTAGAAGAAGTTAAATCCCTGCTATAATTATTCGAAGAAACAACACGATCAATCTGCGAGACCCTAACAGCCTTAGCTCTGCGAGTCTTGCGACAACCACCACCAACCGGAACATTTCTTAAAGAACCGCCTTTAGTCCAATAGCGTCTACACGCTTTACAGAAATATCTAGGCTGAGACAAACTGTAATTGTTGTAATAACAAAATTTAGTATTAGTAGAGGCGCAACGAGGGCAATTAGGAGCAAGCTCAACTTGGGATTTCCACTTTCTTTCCATTGGCAATGGCCGAGAAGAATACTGATGAAACATCATTTCGTCATCAGTAAACATATTTATATTTACGATTGAGAAGAGAAAGAAAGAAGTGTATGTTTTGTGTGTGAGATTTAGTGCAAGAGCATGTGTGTGGGGACTAGAAATGTGGAAGGGTTTGTAGGTGCGGTGTTGGATATAAACGTGGGCGGTTGCGAGCCGTTAGGACTAAGAAAGGTAGGGGTTGGCTTTATATGGGCGTGTGTTGTGTATTGTGCGTGTCTTGCAGCGTATTTTAAATCAGATCAGACCAATTGTTTAGATCGCTTCAATTAGTTGATTCAATTTGATTTGATAAAAAAAAAATCAGATGTAATCATTTATGATATAAATAGATTTATTAAAATAAGTAATTTGGTATTCTTCTCTTTTTAAATAAGAGATTGAAATTTAAATTTTTATAAAAAATATATTTAGTGAAAATCCAGTGTAAATACAATATCCAATTTGAGCTCTTAATAAACCGACTCGATACAATAGAGTATCCAATTTGATTTAAAAAACACAATGTGTATATTAGAACAAGAGTTATTTTAACGAACCGAATCGGTACAAGCACGATGTCGGGTTGATTTAAAAAACACGGTGTGTATGTGAATGTGGGAGTGGGAGGGTGTGAGTGGAATTTGAGGTGTACTCAACTCAACCGTTTAATAGGCGGATTGATCGTGGCTCAATTGCCTCACGTGGCATTTCTTAGTTGGTTACGTCATGAGAGTGATTGAAGTTGATAAGTCAAAGCTTCTTAGTTGTCATTGTTTTATTCTTTTTTTCTTTGCTCGTTAGTGTGGCTGTTTAAATTACTAATATATCCCTTTATCTTACTGCTTAATGTGGTGTTATAATATTGGAATAGGTTACACGATATATTAGTAAGAAATTGGTAAGGAAAATAATGACAAGATAGCAATTTGTTTTTTTTTTTTTTTTGTAATAGTATTAACTGCTTAATAGTAATTTAGACATGGGCCGTTTTGTAATTCACAAAATAAAAATGTAGAAAAACAAAATGTCGGCATGTGCATGGACTCGCATGAATGGGACTTGGTACAGTGTACTTTGCTCGTGGCATTCACAAAAAAAAAAAAAAAAAAAAAAAAAAATTCCTGTGATAGCAATTAATCAGTATTTTTCTAAGGGAAGATTTTGATTTAGAAAAGCCATAGCGTGGAGGACATGTTGCACTGCACGTGCATAACACTCTTACGTGGCATGCTTTCCGTCCATTCCATCTCTCGATTAATTTTTTTTTATTCATAATCTACGGTGATTAGTCAAACTATAATTAATTGACCATCCAGTATCATTCTTGATTTTCGTTCTTATATCCCTCACTTTCATGGTCAAAATAGATTCCATGTGAGCAAGTCCATGATAATTAATAGTTCATTAAGAGTACTTATTTTTGGCTAGTTAAGTGCAAGCAATCATTGGTATTCTCTTCCTCCAACCGGTATTTAAGAAGTGGTTTATACCTAAGAAACAAATAAGAAGGGTTTGACCGTAGAAAGAAGGATTAATAATTAACTGGGAACTAATGTTGAATTTGTGCAGTATATTGATTTTAGGGAGAATTACTATTTAGTCCCTCTATTTTGTTCACATGCACTACTTGATTTTTGCTTTTTCTCTCATTTTTCTCTCTCTGTACACAATAAGATTGTCCCTCGTCTTTGATCTCTCATCTTCTCTTCCATATCCTAAAGATTATTGATTCTTATCTAAATATCTATTTTTAGAAATAAGGCAAAATCCAAATTTAAAAATTAGCATTAAATGAAAGAATAAGAACACCAGCAAATAAAAAGTGCAGATTGAAAAATGATCTTTGCGTCATGTACAGAGTATGACAGTATTGTTTTTTATTTATTTATAAGAGCTCGAAACATTTTCTTAAATATCAAATTTATTTTCCCTTTCACAATTTATATTTCTATAATTACACTTACTCAATTTGGTATATTTTTGCCTTTTATTTATTTTCAAAAATTTAAGTTTTTCAATTTTTCAAATTTCCTTTTTCTTTAGAAATTAACTAGACACTACAAAAAAAAATCAGCATTTAGCGACAAATAAATTTTGTAGGTAAATATCGACAAATTAACAACTGTTTACCGATAAAATTTAATTTTAAAATAAAAAAGGTTATATAATTTTAGCGAATGATTGCCGACAAAACACCAACAAATTACCAATTAATTTTACCGACACATTTATATTTTGTCGGTAAAAAGCATGGCATAAATTCACGTGTAGTTTCGCAATTTATCGACTGATTATCAATAAATTATTGATTAATTATCGACAGATTACCGATCGATTTCTATAAAAATTTTGAATTTTGAGCAGCATAAATGGGCAAAAAATGATGAAATTTAGCGACAAATTACTCACAGATATCCGACTAATTAGCGATCAAAGTTTCTGTCACTAATTTATAGGTATTTACCGACTAATTACCGATCAATTTACAAAAAATTTTAAAATTTTTTTGCAGGATAAATGGGCGGTAAAGATAATATTTAGCAACATAATTTTTTGTCAATAGAATTTCAGCATTTAGCGATAAAAAATTCTATCGCTAAATACCAAAAATTTATTTTTAAGCACTATCTCTTTGTTTTTTCCACATCTAACTCCCCATTCATTTCTTTCCTCCTTACCTTAGTTTTCTTCTCCTTTTTGTCTCTTCATTTCTTCTTTCTTCTTGTCTTTCTTCTTTTTTCTTTTCCCCTTCTTCATCATCATCATCTTCCTTTTTTTCTTTCTTCCTATCTTCTTTTTTTTCTTCTTCTTCAATACATCTTTTTCTTCATTTTTTTTGTTTCTCTCACTTCTCTCTCTCTCTCTCTCTCTCTCTTTCTTTCTATCTTTCTTTCTTCTTCTTCTTCTTCTTCTTCTTCTTCTTCTTCTTCTTCTCTTTCTTTTTTCCTCTTTCTTATTCTCA
The DNA here is from genome assembly GCA_947857235.1 of Jatropha podagrica. Taxonomy (NCBI): domain Eukaryota; kingdom Viridiplantae; phylum Streptophyta; class Magnoliopsida; order Malpighiales; family Euphorbiaceae; genus Jatropha; species Jatropha podagrica. The sequence goes on along the minus strand of CANUEP010045381.1, from coordinate 69,472 downwards.
TAACTTCCCTCCTTCTCTTTCTTATTTTTTTTCTTATTCTCATCTTCATCTTTCTTTTCTTTTTCTTTTTTTCTATGCTTTTTTAATTTTTTTTATTTAGAATAGTTATACAAATTTAATTAATATTAGTATAATTATTAAATGCTTACTATATTAATTTAAAAAAAATAAAGATAAAAATAAAAATTTTAATTCTGGCTAATATTACCTACTGTTTTACCGATCAAATAATTTAATTTTGAAGAATTAAAAAAATAATAATGATTAATTTTCTAAAAATACCGACAGATTACCGACTGAATATTATGACAAAATTAACGATAAATTTATAATTAATTAGAATTCAAATTTACCGACAAAAATAATTGATTTACCAACAGATTTTTTGTCGCTAAATTACAGACAGAAAAATTAATAGTCGAAAAAAATTAGTGACAAGGACTTTATCGACAAAAACATTTTATCACTATGCTATAGGTAATCGTAATTACCGACATAACATCTTGATTTACGTAAAGAATTTTCTGTAGGTAATCTTGATTTTTTTTGTAGTGAGAGTTATAATCATGCATGGAGGAATATTAAATAATAAAATAATCTTTTATAATATTATCAAAAATAATAAAATTGTACAATAAACTGATTGAAAAATGCATTATAAAATTATATCTCATTAGGATATGCTTAAAAAGGGTTGCAATTAATATTAAAATGCATCTTCTTAAGAATCGTGCAAAGCCTTTTACTAAGATATGTAATAGCAAAAACCATATATGATATAACCTAGAAATATTAAAATTGGTTGCCATGTCAGGTTCGACACGGATTCATCTAACACACGAAATGATTTAAGGTCAACATGAACACGATCAATTTAATAATTGTGTAAATTTATCGACATGAACACGATATAAAAATTAGACAGGTGATACAAACACGATAGGTTTAATCCACTTAATATCAAAAATAGGTTAAGTGGTTCGTATTGACCTATATACAATCCGTGTAACCCACTTGATATCATAAACAGATAAAATGAGTCATATTGACTTGTATACGATCCACTTAACTTGTTTATAATATATTTAAATTTTAGTTTATTTAACTCTTGTCATATTTAAGAATAGATTTTCATACATAAAATGCATAAGTTTTTCAAGATTCATAATTAAGATAAAAAAGTAATACAATAATAAAATTTAAATGGATTTTAGTTGGAGTATTTATATTTAACTCTAAAATTATCTCTTTACTCTTAAATAAATGGGTCACTCGTCTAACTGACGTGTCAATCTGTGACACGATACGTTTATATTCGTGTCATAAATTATCACACAAACCCATTTAACCTCAATCCTAACTCATTTATTTCGCGTATTAGGTGAATCGTGTTCACATGACCATTTTAACACATTTAGTATGACTTGCATAAAAAAATTAGGGCTTTTTTCCATAATGGTGTTTGCAAAAAATTAATTTCAAAAATGATGTTCTGTGAAAAATATTTTCCAGAATGGTGTTTTATTGATATTTCAAAGTCTTTTGTTCCAATCGTAATGTAATAAATGCATTATTACACTATGACTAAAATAAAACCAATAAATTTTAATTTATTTTAATATTGTCTTGTAACTTTATAGATCAATATCCTCTCTCCTTCCTTCTTGAGTTGTAAGTTACATCATAAGAGAAAAAATGCCACAATGTCAGACAAAATATGTTCTAAACTTTGGAAAGATACGTAGAGTAATAGTAAAGTACACAAAGTAAAATTAAGATTCCCATGATAAGAAGGACACTTTGTTACACTGTAAGTGTAATAATTGAAACTTTGCGCTTGCATATATATCTCGCCAAAAAATATATGATGTCGTAATGTTATTTTACTTATAGTGTGACATTCAACTTAAGGAGAGAAAAGAGAAAATATTAATTTATAAAATTATTGGATATTGTTAAAATAAATTAAAATCTATTGATTTTATTGCTCATAATGTAACAATGCATTTGTTACACTATGACTGAAATTAAACCTTTGAAATATTAATAGAACATTATTCTGATAAATATTTTTCACATAACACCATTTTGAAAATTAGTTTTTCACAAAATACTATTTTAGAAAAAAGCCCAAAAAAATAAATATATTTCAACAGTGATAATAATTTTGAGAATTTAAATAATTATTTTAAAATAAGAAATTAAGCATTTTTTTATGTTCATGATTTATTATAAATAATTATTTATTTATTTAAAATATTAATATATTATAGTCATTTAATACAATGTGTCTTAAGCATGTGGATGTTGTAGTTATGTTATTTTTTGGATATGAAAGAAAAATAAAATTAAATTTTTCTCTACAAATTTATTTTTATAGTTTTTTTTACTTTCCTTCTAATTTAAAGAGAAAATTATCTAAATTCTTTTCTACTATATTCCTTTCTTATTTGCAAATAAAATAATTTTTGTTTATTAATATTGGTTTAATTTGCTTTTCTTTTTTCCTCCTATATGATATTGTCTAAAATATAAAATAACTTATCTTCTTATAGCCGTAGTCATTACAACTTATCTTCTTATAATTGTACTAATTCCTCACCCTTAGTAATTTGAGAGACTTACACTTCTATTACATAAGATAAACTTATTTGCTTTTATATATTATATAAATTTCTCTACAAATTTTTTCATTCTTTATCATTTACATGTGTGTCAAGGGTATTTTTGCCATTTAAAATATTTTTCTCACCTTTGGCCAGCTTTTTTTCCTTTGACTGAAATACAAAAAAAAGGAAAAGAAGGATAGAAGGGCCAAAGAGCTGGACGGGTATAAATCTTAGGAGCATAATCGTGCATTTTAAAAAAAGCAAGGATCGAGCAGTTTATTCGACCAAAATTGAGGGACTAAATAATAATTTTTCCTTAATATTTTAATAGGAATTTTCAGAAAAAAAAATACTGACTATTATTAATCTTTAGTTTCCTCTCCACTTAAAAATATTATTATTTTTCACCTGTCCAACAAAAAAATTATAGCATGATATATAAATTTATTTAAACTAAGAGAAAAGGCAAAATGATCGAGAGATGATTGAAATTTTAAATCGGACCGGGATTGAAAGTCAACATTTGTAAGGGATATATATATATTATATATTTTTTTTTTTTGAAAAAAAGATGAAAGGGTGCAGTATCCCCTTTCTTTCGTCCCCGTCATACTTGCCAATTTCTGTTTCTTAAGAAGATTCAACAACATTTTCACACACAAGGCCATATTTAATTTGGTTCCGAAAACCTAAGCAAGAACTGCAAGGAAAGAATATCCAGGTATAGTAATCAGGTATGGGCAGCTTTCAGTTGGTAATCTATACCTCAGGAAGAGTTTAATTAAACATTGGAATCACGTGGTGCGGTTTCGTTTCATGTCTTTTTCATGCAAGTTTTGAAGATCCATCTCATGTGGTGGGAAAGATTTCAACTTTGTGGTTTCTATGGTTACTAACAATTTCTTCTAAGTAATTTAATTTGTTATCGTCACTTCATCACTTACCTAACCGTAAACTCACCTTTTCTACATGCAATTACTATATTAGGAAGCATATATATAGTGTTTTAAATTTTGTACCATCAAATTCCACTAATTGAAAAAAATTCATGTTTAATGTGTTGTTATATTACTAATTTCTAATTGTCTAAGAAAATAGATTACATGTGTTGTTTAATTTTATTATATAATTCTTTTGATTTGTTAAAAGATCAGTAAAATCTATTAACTGCATATGGTAAAATTTCAATGTCTGAACTATATAAGTATTTAATGTTTAATATTATAATTAATGAATTATAATTTTAAAAAGAAAATGATAGAGGATGGGGTACTAACCTGAAATTTTTCTTGAAAAAAAATTTAGCAATGGGCCACAACAATAATGACTCAAGTGGTGAGATACTTTTAAATTTAATAAATAAATGCAAAGTTAAAGATTCGATTTATTAAAAAAATATAAGAGACGCAACAACAAATGCCAAAATAAAAATAGTCTTATGCTTAAAAAGGTATAAGAATATTTATGGAAAATGAAAAACATTTATGACGGAGAAATAAAATATATTACTCCCTCCATTCACATATTTCTGTCATTTTTAATTTTGTTTGGATTATAATAAAATGTACATCAATTTGATTATTTGAAAACCTTTAACTCACATGATTAAAGGTACATTTTGAATTTTATATTCCAAAATTTCATTGGAAAATTTCAATTTGAATTAGTATATTCTAATCAATATTTGGTGAACAACTTTCAATAAATTCAAATTTAGAATGAGGGATATTTACATTTTCTTTTACCTTTATTGAAAATTTATCATTACATATTTTATAGCACTTTTACAATTTTATTGATTGATGTAGGCTTAATTTGTAAAAATTTTCTAACTTATACGAATTATTGCAGAATCACACTAAATCAACTTTCGTCCCCCTTAATACTTTAAATTAAAAGATTTGTATTAATATCATACTAAATGCAAATTTTACTATAATTTGGAATGAAAAAGCATTAAATGTAGATCCTATAGAATCAAGTTGAGTTAAATTAATCCAAAATGTCAAAACTCACAGTTTTGACGCCAAACACACAGTTTCAATTGATGAACTTTTCATCCAAAAATCCCTAATCCCTTCATTTTCTCTCGTTTCGCTCCTTCCCTTCTTCTCCTTCTTTATTCTGCGCAAGTGAATCATACTATGCCATTTTTGCCACCAACCAACCATTAGAATTTGAACCCTCATTGGAGAATCTGTCAAAACCTTAACTATAAGCGGAACCCCTTATTTATTCACAATAGTCGTTACTGTCTTGATCATTAGCTAAATACAACAATGCATTGGTTCTCGCAATTTGCGCTTCCAGTGAATCGGTCTCTTTTAAAAGCTTCAACAATGACGACACTCCACTTTCTTCGACAATAATTTGCTTGTTCCAAACATTAGGGCACGCTCAAGATTCTAATAAACTTCGGTGGTGATTCGACAAATCAGCCATTCATAGAACGGCTGATTAGAAGAAGTGAACCGGACAAGTGGGTGTAGTTTCTCAAGAACTAAACCGGTGTAATTATCGATATTGGTACACTCAAGCTTAAATAAATCAGCCTCGTTGACAGCAGAATGAACTCATTCAGCAAATAGGATCGAAAAGATGAGTTCCTCTTCGAGTCATTTATCTTCCATCAATTTGTGGAATGAGTAATAGACTGGTTGAATTGAATTAAAAATGGGCAAGTAGTAAGTTAAAATAGGATTGTTTATTTAGATTAGGAAGCGAGTTTACAATGAGTCAGAAAAAAAGTTGAAGAAATGGAATTTAGTATTCGGGTGATTTGCTTAGTAGGTTGGTAATAATGCTAGTTCATTCTTTAGTGCCATGTTTGTGTGAGAAAGATGAAGAAGGAGAAGAAGGGGAGGAGAGAACCGAGAGAAAATGGATATTAGGGATTGGGGGTTTGAGATTTTTGGATGAAACGGTGCATTTAGTGACTTATGTCTTTTTCGTTTCATGTCTTTTTCATGGAGAAAATCATAATGCTTCATTCGCTAAGAAGTTAGCCACAAAGTTAACCTCCCTATAGACTCTGACAATCTCCATCTCCCAATCTTTGTTCAAGAAATCCCTACATTTAGTGACCAAATTACGCACGCTAAAGGCCAGACAAGGAGACTCAGAAAACAAACCCACAGTAACTTGGGAATCAAGCTGAAGATGTACCCGATGCCAACTTTGGAGCCATGCTATAAATAAAGCATAAAAAGCTCCCCATAGCTCAGCTTATAGTACAACACAACAACCCAGAAAAGCCTTAAAACCCAGAAGCCATCTACCATCATAAGAATGAAACACATCCGCACAAACCGCAGTACCTTGAGAGTAGCGGCAGCTACCATCCAAATTGATAGTAATCCAAGAAGGAGCAAGTTGCCAAGAAATGAGCTTCAACCTGTTGGACTTCTCCACTATAGAAATAGGAAGCTCGCGATGGTCTCAAGCTAACTAAATCTCATGAAACTTAGAAAGCAAAGTTTGAGAGGAAAGGAAAATACTAGGAGCTGAATTAGAGAAAACAAACTCATTCCTCCATTTCCATAGCCAACAAATTGTGGTTGCAAAGAGAATATGCCAAGCAACTCTATAAGAACCAAAAGAGGAACAAGACAAATTAGTTCTCAACCAATCACGAACATTCAAGGAAAAGAAATTCAGAATAAGATTAGAGGTCACCAATTCAAGCCAAGTATTATAAACAGCACCACAATCACAAAGGACGTGAAGAACATTTTCAACAAAGCACCCATAAATTTGACAATTAGGATTGTCAGTAAAGCCTCTTCTTTTTCTCTCATTATTGCACATAATCTTCTCATGGGCTACCTGCCAAAGGAAGAGACAAAAGTGTTGAGGGACCTTGCATCTCCAAATCTAACTCCAAACATCCGAGACCTGCAAGTCAGAACGATTAATCAACAGCTCATAACCTGTCTTCACAAAAAAATACCATTAGGAGTGAGACTCCAGGCTAACCCATCAGTCTCCAAAGCATCATCCTAAAACATATGCAGACCCAAAACATCCTTAAAACTCAAAGGCAAGTACTTGAGAATAGAATCCCAATCTCATCTCCCATCTGCCAACCAGTAGCTATGAACATTATGACTGAGGACTGACTGAGGGACATGGTGCAAAACAAAATTTATCAAAGGCCCAATGGGAAGCCAAGAATCTGCCCAAAGAAGGACAGTAACACCTCCACGCACATCCTTCACTACTCCTTTAGTAATGACCCCCATGCCATGACAAAAAAGCCTTCCAAATAGGAGATGAGCAATTTTTAGGCTTCAACTTCCAATCCATATGACCTGCCATGTACTTACAGATAATACTACGAGCCCATAAGGGCTCGGGATTATTAACGAATCTCCAACTCAATTTTCCAAGCTTAGCCTCATTCATGGTATGCATATTTCGCATGCAAAAACTTCCAGGATTTTTGGGAAGCTTGAAAGTATTCCAATCCACTAAATGGACACGATGATTTGCACTATTACCTTGTTAAATAAAAGATAGACAAACCTTCTCAATTTCAGGACACAAAGAAATAGACAAAAGTGTTGCACTACATAACATACAATGGAAGACTAGAAAGAGTAGACTGAACTAAAGTCACTCTCCTTGCTAAAGAAAGAGACTTAGATTTCCACCCAGCCAACTTTTTCTTCATATTGTCCAAAATAAAACCATAAGTACCCACATTACTACGATCATGAAAAGTTGGAATCCCCAAATACTTTCCTAAAATTTGTAGTAAAAGGAATACTCGAAAGAGCAGAAATTGAAACCCCAACACTAGGATCAACGTTAGGAGAAAAATATATACTGATTTATTCAAATAAATACATTGGCTTGAAGTAGCTGAACATCAAGCAAAAACATTTAAAATAATTTGCATTTGCTCCACAAAAGCTTCAGCAAAGAGAACCATGTCATCAACGAAAAAAAGATAAGAAATCATCGGACCTCGACGAGACAGAGGGACAGGAAGCCATTCACCAGAAAGAATCGAACTATTAATAAGGTGGACCAAGTACTATTCGCATAAGCCAAAATATACGAAGACATGGGATCTCCTTGCCAAATGCCCCTAAATAACTGAAACTGAGGAAGCTTAACACCATTCCATAGGACAACCATGGAAGAGGTATGAACACATTTCATGATATTCATCACCCTATTTAATGATATACAATTTGAAACTAATTTAATAAGCACAATTTATATTCCACATATATAAAAAAAAAAAAAAAAAAAAAAAGCAATCTATAGTTGTTTTTATTTATTAGGCCTGGCTCCTATTTATCCATATATCTAATTTCTAATCTAACTACCGATTACTATTTTTTTTAAAAAAAAAAAAAAAAAGAAATTCAGAAAGTATAATCAATTCATTTTAAAATGGTCTAACGTTGCCTAGTGTACAAATATTTTCTGACCTGTTGCAATTGGTTAATTACAATCCATTATTAAAATTACTTTAAACGATTAATTACATCTTGCCATTGAAATAAGATGCAATTATGCATTAAAATAAAATTTTGCACGCCAAGCCTTATTCTAGTGCATATGACTCCAGGTTCGACTCCGCTTCATCAATACTCAAAAGAAAAAAAAAAAATTTATAACTTCACCAGCTATCAGAAAATATTGATGACAACAAATTATTTAGTACTAATAAGGATGTAAATAGTTAATTAAAGCATGAATTTATAGACGAGAGAAATGAAAACCAAGTACCTATAATGCAATGAAATTCCCTGCTGTATATGGTTGTGTTCACTTGCACTAGTAATATTTCGTTAACTCTGTTTTCACTCACAACAATACACGGCAGGAAGTTTCAATGCAAGAGGTGGTCGGCTTTCCTTCCTCTCTTGGTCTGTAAATCCATAGCTTTACTATTTCCATTCTTATTAGGACCATATAATTATATTGTAAAGAGTAACAATTTCAAACAAGGCTTTGCAATTGGTGCCGAGGAGAAAGGGGGATGGTGTCTACGGGCAGAATTTGATGGAGGGTAGTGAATGAAGATTCAAAAATATAGCAGAGGCAAACTATCAAACATATGGTGCGCAGAAATAATGAGTTGGGAGTGCGCTTATTTTCATTCAACTGAGTAACACTTATACATATAACAGAAAAAAACTTCAGCTAATTCAGAAAAAAATAGGACCCATATTAGCACTAAAACCAGCAGATAACAAAAATAAAACACGAGTCTTATCTAACAACTCAAAAGACACATTTAAATATTTTTAAACAGGTGATAAAATAAAACTAAAATTTAATGATTACTTAGCCGTTATAAATAGCAGTTTAGTTGAGTTTTATTTAGTTAATATTTATTATATAAAGGACTAATAATGCGAAATGAAAATATTAATGTATATAAACTACATAGATTACTTAAATTTTACACATTTTCAGTTCATAAGACTATGGAAGGAAAAGGAGAGCATGGTTTGCCTTTATCATCCATTAACTTGCCTTTTCCCAAATAGGATACGTTCTTATCCTTATTTAACGCTCACAAAATTTTTCCAAAAGGAAGTGAATCTTTGAGAGTTGGGAAAAAAAGGTGCAGATCAATGGATTCATATCCAAACAATGGGTTTACAAGTCGGATCTTAACTGATTGAGAATCTCTTACATTTTCATATGAAGGTTTATATTAATTAGTTTTTTCTATTGCGTTGGATTGCTAGCTCTATATTCATTTTTTATTTTTTTATCAATATAATATTAAAATATAAATTTTTATTTAGCTTAAAATAAATATAAATATTTAATTTGTATTACACTTTAGCATATAAACTACTAGGACTATGCATGGTTCCTGAAGGATCTGAAATAAATCGAGAAATCGTACTGAAGTGAACTGGAACAGAAAAAAACCGAGATAGTAGGAGCTAAATCGTATAGAATCGAATGCAATTTATTATTTTAATTTTGATTCTAGTTTTTATAAAGAACCATACTAGAACCGCATCGAAACCGTACTAAGATCGAACCGAACCGATTTGTCCATATATTTTTTCCTTAATGTTTTAGTATATTATGTTTTTTTGTAGTTAACATTAAATTTTATTATTTGAAAACAAAATATTTATTAATTTATACTTTTTACTTAATAATATAACTGAACTATCAATTAAAATTATTTATTTCACATAAAAAATTAATATCTAATGATTCCGGCATCTCTAATTGTATAAATATTTTAGCAATATGATAATTTATAAATGTTTATATAGTATTTTACTATATCTATAATTTAAATAAAAAGTGTTTTTAGATTATTTTTATCTTTAAAAGTCTTAATTTACTATAATGTTTATCGTGTGATAATGAAGATATCATCACTTTGGAGATTTTATGTAACCTAAATTCTTTTTGTTGACAATAGAAATAAAACTTCATTATTCAATTGTTAATTATGTTTTGTTAATATTTGTAACGTTGGTGTTATTACTTTGGAGATTGCTTAAAACTTGAAAGATAATGGGAGCTTCTTTTTATAATGAAGAAAAATGAAATTTTATTATTGCTCATTATTTTTAATGCATATCCTACTATGGGATGATTTTTTTTAATTAGTATATATTATAATTTTATTTTGATATTAAATATAGTGGAACCTTGCAATGTGTTTTAAAAATATAATAATTTTAATAGTTGAACTGAAACCAATACTAGAACCATAATCAAAAAATTGAAACCCAAAAACCAAAGAATCGTACCAAAACCATATAAAAAATTTGGTTCTATTCAGTTCCAGTTCTTTATTTCTTTGGTTCCAATTTTGGTTCCTAAAAATCAAATAATCTAATTTTTGGTTTGATCCTGATTCTTCTTTAGAACTGTACCAAAATTGGACTTGCACAACCATACATACTACTTTTTAGTGTTACTTTTTATGTATTCCATTCTATTTTTATATAATGAAGTGTTCTTAAACTGAATTGATAATAATAATCATTTTGGCTATATTAACAATATTATTTATTCAATGTATTAGAGTGAGGAATATGTGTACATACCCACAAATTTTTTAAACAAAAAAGTGACCTAAAATAGAATTTACAGTTCTAGTTTTTTTTTTCTAAATACTATTTTTTTTCAAATCAAATAAAAATTTAGGGTATAGCAGAAAAAATATCAAGAAAATAAAAAAAAATGCTTAATCATCAAGAGATCATTTATTTATTGCAAGGGAGGTATAAATCTCCCTCTAAATTAAAATAATAATATTAACTTTTTTGTCCAATATATAGCTATAAAAATTTAATATATTATTTCACCCTTAACTTTAAGTTTTGTTGAAGTTTCACTCCAATTTAACCTTATTGTTAATTTCATTATTAATTTTAACTTTTTGTTGCAATTTCACTCCAATTTGGCTTTTTTACTAATTTCACGTTGAACTTTGACATTTGTTACAATATCACTATAAATTATAATTAGAATTTAAATTGTTCCTTTAATTGATAATAAATGATGTTTAAAAATTAATTTTTTATGCAGGAATGATTTTTTTAAAAAATAAAATATAATTATATCTTTATTCTATTTTGATAAAACATGTTACAATTTATAACAGTTTACGAGTCAAATAAATTGATAGTTACTTTTTTTAAGATTTTATAATTATTTTAAAATTTATATTAAAATCAAACCATAATAATAATTATATTCTAATTTTTTAAAAAATAGAGTTCATGTATCAAATAATTATTTTTTGAATATTACTTATTATGAATAAAAAGAAAGAATTTAAAAATATTAAACATAATAATAGAGATTGCCTTTACTATTAACTCAAACTCTCATTTATATAAATATATTACGTTAATTTAATCCCAAAATCAAGAGAAAATATATTTTTTATTCACAATTTCAGTCTTAATTATAATTTAGGATGTTATTGTAATAAAAAATTAAAAATTCAGGATGTATCTAATAGAAAGGTCAAATTAGAATGAAATTATAATAAAATTTAAAATTAATAATAAAATAATATATTAAGCCTAAAAATAAATACCTCATTTAAATAAAACACAATTTATAATTGATTCAGTGTATGAACAGGATCGCTCGTATATACGAGTTGTAGGTAAATCTTTTATTAATTATGTAAATCAGGTAAGAAAGAAGGAAGGCAAAGGAAGTTCCAACATTTTAGGACTTCCCATTCAAGATAATTAACTTTGAAAGTTTGACACCAAATCAAGGATGGATAAGCAAATACATTTTAGAAATTATGGGACGCGCAGCTATGAACCCCTAAACAGCGTGGGAATACTCGTAGAAAAAATCCCATAGACACTGTTAAATTACATAAACGACTGTATCTAAGCCGTTTTGCTTAATTTCATTTTCCTTAAAAATACGTATGCTAGCAAGCGATATGCAACTATCATCACCATCATCGCCACCACTTCTTTTGCACCCTGATCTAGTCTTAAGTTGGTGATAAAAGGAGACTGACAGTAACTTGGTTCAGAATCTGAATCTGATGAGCAAGGATATTGTATTCTCAGGAGTAACCTATAAGTGTGATAGTTGAAAGAAATGTAGCGTACCCATGACATAAAGGATGGAACTTTCTGCATTTTTTCAATAAATATATATATAAATCATAATCCGATAATTAAGAAAATAACCATATATCTTTGACCAAGAAATTCTCTTACCTGAAGAAAGAATCCGCCAGATAACATAAAAGTCATAATAGTAATTGAAGCTAGTGTTGTTGCTTTCTTTATATCCATAAATGCTGCTCCTATAGCAAGTCCAAGACCCTGAAATTGAAAAATTATGAATTGGGTATATGTATATATATACACTAATCTAGAAAATGAAGACATTAATTTTCCATTTACAAGTAAGTTAATTCCAGCAGTACCTGAGCAGCTACAATGCTTAGAAAAACGGTAAGCATTGTTAAACAAAATGCAGCAAAGCTTAGTTTTAATCCAACCATGAAATATACTGTAACAAGGAATATTGTTGGCAATATTAGATCCAAAGGAAGATCGCTAATGTTTCTTGCAGCGAAGTATGCGCTGAGTCTGTACATTCCAACTGCTCTTTCTTTAGCTAGCATAACTCTTTCTTGCGGGAATGTGAAAATTGCAGTAAATGAAGGAAAGAACCCCCAAAATACTGATATGAAGAATAACAGCCCTGCCTGCTTGATCCATTGATAACACAGAAAAAGGAAAAAGAAAAGCATAAGAAATATATTGATGTTTCAAATAGCAAAACTGCAGTAAATAGGCTATGTTAAGGTTTTTCGTCATTCCAGCAAAGTGCACTTTCTGAAGATCGAACTTGTATTCACAGCCTTACCGGGTTTGAGATCACTTACCACCCCAACTTTGTTAGTATAAATAGATTATGTTTGGTATTATCAAATGTAATGTAACTAACTGCAGTTTCAGCCTGAAATTTGTACTACAAATATATTTGACTATATTACAGTGTGTTTAGTACTACTTGCCTGATCTTCAACCTGCTCAAGGGACGAACCAGCATGCCACCAAAGCAAGCCTATGATTATTGCAGTGGCTACAACTTGAGTTATGCGCATAAAACTGAAGTACTGATGGCGTCTCTCTTTAAAGCTCCTGCTAACAAGAACTGAAAATTGCTCCCACCAAGTTGCTCCCCATTCCCTTGGATTCATCTTTCCAGGAAACTCCATCTCACCGTCTATTCTAATAGCCTGTACAGATTTTGTTTTCTTAATAGATGATTCAACATTCCTTTCATAAGCCTTTAGAAGATACTGCAAGAAAGAAATTCTCAAGTGAGATTACTATTAAGATCATAGTACATACTCATCAATTGTTAAGGAAAAATATATGCATACTCATGGACCTCATGGATATCAGTAGAGGAAGGTCCATGTTTTTTTCTTTCTAATGATCTGCTTTCGAGTTGGACTTTTTCTTCCAATTCTGAAGGAAATGGTTTATCATTTATGTTTCCATTTGCAAGGTCAATCAGAAACTCTGCTGGGTTGATGGCTATTACTGGATAGCAACCAATTGAAGAGAAATACGACATTGCTTCCGATGCTTTTCCAAAGTACAAGGAACTTCCTTTTCCCAATAGAATGAGCCTGTCGAACTTACAGAAGAGCCTACTAGAAGGCTGATGTATTGTAGTCACAATTGTTTTGCCAGTCTAGAACGAAAAACATAAGCACATTAAGTAATTAATCTTATTTGTAACTGCCTCCAAGTTTTTGTACAATTGACATTAGGCAAGAATTTTCAATGTACAAAATAAAAAGAAGTTTTTTACTACCTTGGCCATGTTCTGCAGAATCTGAACAATTCGAAGCGCGGTTGTTGAGTCTAGACCTGATGTTGGTTCATCCAGGAAAAGAAGTGATGGGTTCAGGAGAATTTCATGACCAATGCAGACCCTTTTTCTCTCACCTCCAGATATTCCTCTCACAAACTTGCCACCAATTACTGTATTTTGGCTCCTAGGAACGATACAAATTACTGTTAATTAATGTTTTCAAACAGAACCAAACAACAACAATCATAAGTTTTGTCAACATTGCCAAAATTAGCAAAGCAAAAGGTGAGTTTATTGACATATTTAACAGGAAATATGCAGAGCTTAATACTCATGGCTTTTCTGCAATAGTACAAAAAATTTAGCTGTATCTACATACGCAAGGCTAAATTACTTCACTGTAATTATCGTTCAATGTTCATTACCCACCTTTGAAGGCAGGCAAATTTAAGCTAGTTGCACCATTCTTTTTATTACCAAGTGGGAAAGGGTTTCAAATTACAGAATATTTCGAAGTGACTGAGAAAGAAGTTCAAGGATCGAGAAAAGAATCACCTTTCAAGGCCTAGGTCAGTTATAACATTCAGTGCTCTTTCTTTTTTCTGTTCTCTAGTTAAGATATTAGGAAGACGAAGCAAAGCAGCATAAGTGAGAGTTTCTTTAACTGTAAGGTGGGAAAACAGAACATCATCCTGTGTCACAAAGCCAATCCTGTTTCACAAAATCAAATAATTAGTCACTCATTAATTATCCCATTTTTGCCGTTATAGTACATAATAACTAATCATAAATTAGCCTAGTCTAGTCAGTAATGATGGAAACTTCCTTTCTCATCAACCAGGTTCAATGTGGTGGGAACACTCTATGACAAGTTTTTTTATTAATTTGACAGTTAATTTATGTCATGGCCCCATAATTTGACCCCAGGTCCGCCACTGCCTACCGTTAGACTAATAGCTCAATCGTCGAGTGCCCCACCTCCAATGGTAATAAGTCAGGGTTTTAAATCCTGAAATCTGATTCCCAGTAAAGAATTCTGATGTACAGAAACATAAAATACCTCCGTTTAAGGGATTTGGTGTATGGTCTACCATTATAAGCTATAGAACCACTGGTGAATTTGACCCTTCCGCTAAGCAGATTGAGCAGACTCGTTTTGCCACCTCCTGATGGTCCCATAAGAGCAAGAACCTCACCTGGATGGGCTGAACCACTAATTCCATGGAGTACATACTTATCTGAATACACCTTGTATTTCACTTCTTGAAACTGCATAAAGTTTCAAAATTCATATGTCGATAGCGACTTATCATTTTATTTAAAATTACAGTCACTGTGGCTAATAGCTTAAGTGCGTTTAAACCGTTATTATTAATCAAATTACCTTGAGAGCTATAGGTAATGTAGGTTCAACCTGCATTTTCTTCAACTTGCAAGAATCTGGGTCCTTCTGATGATCTGAAGGACTTTGACCCATTGCAGCATTTCCTGCATTAAAGGGTGAAAAGAAAATATATTAATGTTATTAATGTCGTCATAAATGCAAATTGCAAGAGAAGAATTCCCTTTAGTCATTAATTATTAAGAAGGAAAATAATTAAACCTGTCTTGTCAAAGCTTCCGGTAGTAGAAACATTATCAACAAGGTCATCCATATTGATCAAGAAACTAGCACTAAATGACTTTGTTTTGCACATAAGGTTTGGTTTTGGAGAATTATCAATCTCCATCTCAAAATTCTGCATTTTTTGTTCAGTTTTTCCACTTTCGCCATTGTTGTTATCTTCTGGATTTACTGCACTTGAGGATTTGCACCCATATCCCAGTTCTTTGTTCACTTCCTCCATTACTGCCACCTGACCAAAAAGAAAAAGAAAGAGATTTGGTTTATATTAATATCTGCAAGAAATATAAGACCGATATAAATATGTAATTAAGTGGCAGAAGGAAGAAAACTTTGTAATTACTTGATGGAATTGAAAACAGAGAGGCAGTGTAAGTGCACAGCAGAGATATGAATTATATATTAAGATGGCTGGCTTCAAGCAAGCTGCTAACTCATATATAGTATCATATGGGCCCAATTTTACTGCATATGATGTAGCCCTAATAGTAATACTTGTAGACAACTATTTTAGATGTTGTTAAGTTAATATATTTTAAATAAAAAATTATAACTCAAGGAATCTTATACATAGCTTAAATTCTTTATCCGATATTAAAGTGGGATAACAAAAATCAATTTTTTAAAAAAATCAATTTTAATTGAACATCGAAATGAGATTTAAAATACGAAATGAGCCATTCTGTATCATCAAAATTGTTAAAAATAAAAAAAATCATAAACTTAGAATATTTTCTTCTGTTTATTAGTGAACAGAAATCAATGCCCTCATATAAATAAGGACTCTTTTATATTTTTTTAATTAAAATCTCAACTTTAGTTTACTTTCAAAGCGCAATTTGCAACATAGGATAAATTTAGATGTTATATTTACTTTGAGGATAAAATTACATTTTAAAAATTAATTATGATACAACCCAGGATATAAAGGTCAAATTTAGAGTAAAGTTACAATTATTTAAAAATTTCATAGTAAAATTTATAGTTAAGTCCTATAATGCTTCCAAATTTTTATTTCAAAACATTTGCATTTAAATTTAATTATAAATTATTAATTAATAATATTGAGCCGCGTAACATTTATTGAAATCAAAAATCATTTTAATTCGTCTTAAAATCAATTGGAAAACCGTTAAACTAATTAAATATCGGATTAATTATTTAATTGGACCGAATCAATTTAAATTAAATTCAAATAAAATATTTTTATAAATACTGTGCACTAATAAATTTTTCACTGTTTTTTTTTCTTTGGGCGGTTTGTATCCTTGCAATAATTTTTACTTTATTCTATCTTTTCTTGTCTCCTTTCTTTTTTTATTTATTTATTTATTTTTCTTACCTTCCTCGTCATCTTCACGCTACCAACCTTCTCTTCCTCTCCTTCTTTCTCTTCAATCTCTCTCTCTCTCTTGCTGCAACTCTGGCCACCACGAGCTTCACTGCGCCACCATCACAGTAGTCTCCTTCTCTCTCTATCACTCTTCTTTCCCCATCTCTCCCTCTTCTTCACTGTGACTCCAACCACCGCAGCAAGAGCTGCACCTTGCCGCACCGCTCCATATCTCTCTCTTCCCTTGCTCGGTCGCAGCCCGTCTCCGGCCACCGCAGCAACACCTCCTCTCTTTCGCGCAAGCCAACAGCGGTCCTCTCGTCACTGCAGTCTTACTATTTTCTTAAATCATAATAGAAATGAATTTTAATAATTTAGGCTAACTACAAGTTTTGAGAATTTTACATTTATTAAGTTTTACTGTCGATCCGGCACACGATTTTAGATCTTGACATAAGGAACTTTATTGAATTAAGATGTTTTATATATATATATATATATATATGGATGTAAGTAAAATGTTCTCTACTATAATTACAGTAATATAGACTAAAATTAACACGAGTATAATGATGCTTTTAAAATCATTCTGATCTTGCTCCTTTTTTCACAAACTAGAGATTTTGAATTAAAATAAAAAATACAAACTTTAATTGAATTTAGTAGAACAAATGGTTAAGATAATTAGATAATTTTTCAAGTAGTGGGTTCAAATTTTGAACTTGCGAAGTTTTTTTTTTTTTTTATTTATTCAAAAGTTACAAACAAATAGTCTAAATTTCAGGTTACAAACAAATATTAGGTGTATTGAATTAATAATGTCTTAGATTTTTAGGGATTTTAAAATATTTTAAAATTTTAATGGTATTCAATTTAAATTTTTTTTTAAGTTTATTCAATTGTGATTTTTTAAAAGTCCATACAAATTGAATGATATTCAAAAAAATTACTGATTTGAAAGGATTCTATAAAATTATTAATTTCGTTAGATTTAGAGTGCTATATATGAATAAAAAAGTCATTCACAAATCTATCATTCAATCCAAAGATTTCAAAAATCTTTTAAAACCTAATAGACTTTTGATTCAATACACCCCTTAATAAAACAAAAGCGGAACATGTACCCATGAATTTTAAACTAATTATTCAAATTTTTTTATCTGTATCCATTCTAAACCTATTTAAATACGTATTTAAGTATTCATAATCGAACCCAATTAAATATTTACTACTTATATCCGTCTAAAAATCCATTAAAAATTCATATTAAACATGTATGGTATTTGCGAATCTTTAACTATTCGCATTTCAAACTTATAAAATACATTTTTTTACTAATAATGAAGAGAGTACCCATTATTGAATCTGTTTAATATAACAGTTAACGGAAGCGGGATGACCGCTAATGATATTGGTCATTGCAAACCTTTTAATGTTGATGACGATAAGTTTTAGTAAAAAAAATAATGATTTTGAAGAAGACGATGCATTTTACTTTTTAATCCCTCATTGTTTTTTAATTTTCCATTTAGCTCTAAAGCCTTTAAATTTATTCAATTAGGTCCTAAAATTAATTTTGATTGGATATATAAAAATCATTGTGATACCATTAAAGTCAATAAAAATCTATAAAAAAAGTTTCACCAATTTCATAAAACTCTATGTAGAATTCTGATGGAATCGATGGAACAGTAATGTTTTTAAAATCTAACACAATCCAAATTCAATATATCTCTAAATTTCTTTTGAAAAATCTATTTAATATAATTTTTCTATATTTATAATTAATAATTTACTTAATTAATAAAACAATATAAAAATTAAAAATGAACAAATATTTTTATATTTAATGTGAATGGTGAAAAAGCTTCAAAATCATTATAATATTTAAATCATCATAATTTACGTTTAGATATTTTTATTATATTGAACATATAATAATATTTAGTGTAAATGATGAATAACATAAAAATTAATAATTATAGATTAATATTTGATAATGAGTGGTTTGGAAAATAATCATACTTCTATAATTATATCTTAATTTTTTCATTATAAAATTTAGGTGATAGCAAATTGATCTCATCATTTTGCCGCTCAATTTTAAAAATATTTTAATGACTCCCCTATCCTAAAATATAAATCGTTTAAGATTTTTTTCAAGAGTATTAAGAAAGTAATTAATTTTCAAATTATAATAAAGTCAAAGATAATTTGACTAAATTACCAATTATTTCAAAAGTAATAATAACTTGTGAAACTATTTATTGTATCTAATGTAAATAATAGTAACATTAAAAAACTACCATTTATTATTTTTAAAAATATTTAAAACGACTTATATTTTAGGATAAAATAATAACTTATACTCTCTATATTCTTTTTATTTAGAAAAAATTTCTATTTACGGTGTTCTTTTTTATACAGAGAAATTTACTTAAAATGAAAACTTTGGGAAGAATGCAATTATTCAAAGTCTAAAATAATTTTATTTGATTTGGGTCCCTATGTTAATTATGCACGGTTAACGAGAGAAAGTGGCTGGCAAAAAAAAAAAGATTAGGCATTTAATGGCATTATGTTTTCAAAGCAGTGAATAATTATTTTATCACAGAATTATAACCTATTGAGATTTAATAAATATGCTCATATTAAAAATATATTGACAAATATCTATTTCACTCGTAAGAGTCTGAATCGTTTAAATACACTCATTTTATAAATATATGCTTATTTTATTATCTATGTATCAGCATTATCTTTTTATTGCATATAATAGCGTGTATTTGCAGGGTTATATACCCTTTTTTCTTTCCTCTCTTCAAATTATTGTATTTACTTTTGGAAACTCTACGAATGCAATTACATGTTTTAAGTTTGGTTAAAATATATATGAAACCATATTATAGAAGTGGAAGAGACTATTGGTTTAATAAAAAATTTTACCTCCAAATTTTCGCTAAATTTTGGTGCATATTATTAAAAATGCTCAACACTTAATATTCAGTTTAAGTACCTCATTAGTTTTTTTTTGTATATTTTCTGTTTTTTTTTTAAATAAATAAAGGGAAGAGAGCATTTATATTTTGTGAGGGAGTAGTATATTAAAAATTTTGATTTTGTAGGATGAATTGACCCTTTTCAATGCCCCTCTTTCTCCATTGAAAAAATTAATTATTGTTTTGTCTTTTTCCATGATAGTGTGACATCAAAAATTGATGTTAATACAGATAAGTTAGTACAAACTGTACCTCCCATGGCAAGGTGGGTGAGGTACTTTTGATTTTTGGCCATATTTTTTCTGTGTACCATAAAGGCAAAACTGGAGTTGTCTTCTTCAATCTTTTTGTTCAGCGGTCTACACCCAATGAGAAAGAAGAAACCATGTCTTGTTAGAACATTATATCCACTTTTTTATATCTATGCTAGTTTTGAATGATAGTTGAGTTTAGGTATGGCTCACCATCAAATTTGCAATTGAATTTTCATATTTAGTTCACTTCAAATGAAATTGAAACACACGTCTGAATTTAAAAAACTATTTTTTAATTAATTTTTTTAAATAATTAAATAAAATTATATCTCATTTGTAAAGAATTAAATAACTAAATAATAAAACAAACATGAAATTCTAACATTGCAGGAGCAACTCTCAATATATATATATATTATATAGTTTGGAATTTTGATAAAAGAAATTATTTGAATTCAAAATATTTCGAGGCTGACAAAAATATGGAAATTGCTGTCGGTTGCTGGTAGCCATATCCGTGAGAAGTAAGAAGATACCAGAAATTGGGCGGTGCCCTGATTATTAGGGTATGTACATATATATGTGAACATGTACCGGCCTTACTGCCCTAATGTTGGTAACGTAGCCAGTCTTGCAGCTACGTCCTTAGGTTATATTGCTTTCTTCAACCATTAAGATCTCACAATTGGACGATGACCTTACTGTTTCTACATTGTTCAATTTCATGATTTTTTTTTTCTTTAGAGTATTAAATTTATAAAATTACAGGTAATTATTAAATATTTTAATTTAAACAATCATTTTATTAAATCATAAAATGCTAAAAGAGGACGGGTGAGTACTGTTCACTTGTCTGCCACTAAAGCGATGCGGATTTATGTTGTTGCTTTTGACACTTTTGTTGAAAGTGATTTTTGGATAGATTGGTTACCGCTCTTTGTTTGTGATTGAAGGGTGTGGGTTTGAGGCTGAGTGATATGACTTTTGGTGTGTGTGACCCGTGGATGGCTCATTTATTTAAATTCGTAATTTTAGAAATATAACTCATTTTTTAGAACGTGTTCAGATGTAAATATTCATTATTTGTACTCGTTATATATGTATTTTTTATTTATTTTAAAAATTTATTATATGTATCAACTATATTGAATTGACATTATACCTATAAAATAATTTAAAAGGCATTATAAAACTATTCATAGACATTATATATTTAATTAAAAATATTGCAATAACCAATCACTAATATTGTATAAAATATTTAAAATAAATATCAGTTAACAGTTTCAATATCACTATAAGTGTAATATTATATTTTCCTACCACCCTTAGAATAAATTTTTTTGTTGCATTTTTTGCAAAATTGATACCAAAGAAAGTTTTTATTTTTAATATATGTTATTTCTCCTTCAAAAAAACCTTTATATTCCTAAATATCAAGTGAATATTATCGTCATGAATAGCTAATTTAAAAAATTTTAATTAAATCCATATAAAATATATAAATTTAATTAATTTCATCGAAAATACTTACTTAAAATGTTTGATAAATGATTTCTTTTAATTCAATTCTTTGACACAATTAAAAACCTTTCCGGATTTGATAATAAACATAAATTTATTTTTCCACCACCCATGTTTGTTTGATAATCATAATAAAATTAATTAAAAAGAGATTATAATTAGTTGTTGGGTTAAACATTTTTGAGTTTCTAAATTATGATTAAATTAACAGTTAGGTCCCTTAATATTTGAGTAATTATTTTGAAGAACCTAACTAATGCTGTCATTACACTGTAAGGTTCTTCTATCCAAATTTCTATCTGTTTTTCTGTTTATAGAGGTTGAAAAGCAAATGTTAATTCAAAGTGAGGAACCTAAGTGTTAATTTGGTAATAATATAGGGATATGAAAATATTTAATTCCGTACACTTATGTCCTTCACGTTTGAGTAATATTCGATTTTCAGCCCATATAAACTGAAAAAATACAAAAATTTGAATGGAAGGACCTTATAATGTAACGAGAATATTAGTTAGGTCTTTCAAAATAATTATTCAAACGTTGACGAACTTAAGTATTAATTTGGTCATAATTTAGAGACCCAAAAATATTTAACTCTAAATTATTTAATAGAATATCAATTTTTTATTTAGTGATCAAATTAGTGTACTCACGTATCTACAATTTCATAAGCCTCCATTATTCGTGGATCCGTCTGCATTTTGCTTAAAGCACCGTTATATTTGAGTTGTAGATCACCTAATTTAAAAAATAAATTAAAAAATAAATAAATATTCTAATAAAAATAATTTAATAGAGATTAATAGAATAAATAAGAAAATATATTGAAAAAATAAATTGACAAAACCAATAAATAATTCAATATAAATAATTTAATTAACCTCTGTAATAAGAAACAATCAAATTTGACAATGCTACAACTGGCAAATAACTATTTGTGTTGTAAAAATCTCCAAGTATTTTGCCTTCAATACTGCATTATTTCAAAATATTAAAAATATTTTCTTCAATCTAGAAAAAAAATATAAAGTTAGTAAATTTTAGCATAATAAATAATAAATAAATTTAATAATAAAAAATTATTATGATAATAATTACTCTCTTGTCATAATTATGAATTCTCTTTTCACCCAGTTAGTTATATTTTACAACGGTTTGACATGGACAATAATTACTAAAATATCTTAAAAATATAATAAATTTAATAAGATTATATAACATAATGTAAGTAATATGTTTTTAATTAATTATATATGTATCAAACAAATATTATGATTTCATCTTGTTATATTTGACATATTCTTTAACATTATTGAATGTATTGAACTTATATTGCAATATTTCTTTTGCAATTGATCTTTCATACTCCTTTAATATGGTATATTTATTGAGGTTTAACTCTAATTTCTTATGAACATTAGAATAAAAAGCATTGACTGCTCTAACACGTCCATTAGTTATAAGATAAGTTTTCTTGACTTTTAAAGAATTTTTGAAATATTCTATTACTTCATTAAACATATTAGGTAAAATTTGAATTTTCTGTAGAAAAAATAATCATGATTAATAAAATAAAATAAAATATGATTTTTTCACAAAATTAATAATTAAATAAAATATTTACCTTAGAATCTAGAAACAATATCTTTCTTATCTCTCCAGTATTGATTAATGATTGATAAGATTCTACAGGGTTAGTTTTAAACATTAATAATGTGAGACTCTATTCTCTTTTTCCTACTTCAAGAGTATTGATTGAATCATCTTGTATAACTTATGAAATAAAAATTAAAATAATTTATCTTGTTGTATCAATGAAAATAAATAAAATAAAGCATGACGAAGCAAAGAAAATATTTTATTGATTATGTAACGATAGCTAAACAAAGATATTTAATCATGTTTTGTAAAAATAATAATACAAAAAATATAATAATAAAGATTATTAAATTCAATTTCATAGTAAATTCTAATTTATCCAGTTTTTATAAGAGGCAATGTTGAAATTATTTAATTAAAGGATTATGTATTATGTGACTGAATTATATATTATGTGTTTCTTGTGAATGACCGTTGGTATAATTGTTTTGTTTATGATTTATTGTATCATAATGCAGAGCATCAAGAAGTTCAAGTGTTTTTTAGAGTTCGAGCCAGCAGATAAGAGGACTTAGGTCCATTTTGATCTTATAAGGAGGGAAGAAAAATATTTTGTGTGTACTTTTTAATTTATAACTTTAAAAAGAAATAAAGAGATATAGGGATACTAAATTATAATAAATATAAATAATAACTATTTTATTAATTTATAAATAGAGAGAGTTAATATTTAATATAAAAAGAAGACATGATTCGCAAACTTAATAATTTCAATTCAAAATAGCTAAAGTTTGAAGTATTAATTATTGATAGTCAAAAGCAACAAATTATTTATAGCGAAAAATTATCAAAGCTAAACATCTATATATAGTAATATGATAGAATAAATTTCTAATTAGAATCATATTAAAGAATAAATTTTCAATTAGAATAGGATTAGATTAAAATTATAATAATAATAATTAGAATAGAAAAATAAACACAATGTGGTCCCAACTTAGCTATTAAGACTAAATTGTCTTTAATAATATTTTTTATCAATTAAAATACGTATGGATATTTTCGGGGCCAAATGTTTTCGGTTCGTACTTTTATATATATTATAGATAAATTTCTCCTAAAATTTAGGTAAATGAATTTATATATTTCCCCATCCTAATTGGATTTCTTGCAAACAAGATTATGAGTTAAAAGTTATAACTTTCTATTCTCTCACAAATAACTAAATGAAGAAGCAAAAAACATAATAAAGCCAAAATACAAATTTACAATATTGAAACTCATATTAGCATTTTTTTTCCCCTTAATCAGTTCATAAAATAATATATATATATATATATGTGTGTGTGTAGTTTAATTGTTTCTTATCCACAAAAGTGTGATGTCTTATTATTGAAGAGGAAAAACCATGCTCAATTTATTTTATTTTATTTTTTAAAAAATGCACTTAATCATTTATAGTTTGGCTGCCTTGGGAATTTTTTGTTTAGATTATGAGAAAGGTAAAACATAAAAATGTTCAACTTGGATAATGATTATTTTAATTAAATTCTTAAAAGAAAATATTGCTTAAATATGTTCCAAAAATACATTGAATAAATGTAATTAGTATCCCAATTTAATTAACAACTTAGATAATTGGACAATGCATAATTAAAAGGAAAATACTAGCCTAGATTTGCTATAGACTCGGTCTAGACAAGTAATTTCTTTTTAGAAAAAAAATTTATTTATATCGAGTTCATGACTTTATTCATATACTAAATCAACGAGGATAAATTTTTTTATCGAAATTAGAGTATTTATCATTATATGCTAAAAAAAATGATAAAGTCAGAATATTTTTAAAAAAATACTTATTGACATTTGTAATAATAATAATAATAATAATAAAATAATTCAAAATAATATATATTTAATGAGTAATATTCTAAAAAATGCTAAATAAACCCAGGATAAACCATTAGTTTCTAATATTTAAAAATTGACCACTAGATTAAATAATAAATAACAATTGCTTATTAATTTTATAACAATAAACATATTCGGCTCAAGTAGCACATGATACAACAAGAATCTCTATAGTTTCTAACTCGGATGGACTCGTTCATAGCTCTACTCTAACCCATGCTCAGGGACTTTTTGTTAAAAATTCATCAGATTTGCATTCAAACACAGTGAGGTTAGGCTCAAAAAGTTTTGATGTTCTCGGATCTTGGGTTATAACATATGATGAACCGGATTTATGGATCTATTATTGGTCAAACCCGTATATGTTTCAATTAAGCCCAAGCCTTGGTCCATGATAGCTCTGTGGGCTTGGTCTATCCTAGATCCGGCACACACAGGGAGGAGACTGAGAAATGAAAAGTTACGTGTTCTTCTTTCTTATCTCTTCCGATTTTTATTTTACAATTTTATTTAAGCTGGTATTCGTATATAATTTACGTTTATTTTTCAGAAAAAAATTATTCTCAAATTTATTTCGGTTTGCATGAAAAATATTTGAATTATCTGCAGTTCTCATTTTTTTTATCCAACTATGATTCATCTAAATTGTTTAAAATAATAAAATTGATTTACCTACGAAAGTATCTTTTACGATTCACTGAGGAAAAAAAAAAGAGAAAATTTTTATAAAATCTCTATTTTTATTAGTTTGATTTATAGATGGATTATAATCTATGTCTAGACAAGTAATTATAAAAATAATACTCTCTCCGTTCTAAAAAGATAGTTCATTTTTCTTGTTTGATTTATTCTAAAATATAATTTATTTTTCTTTTTTGCACTATAGCTAATTCTTAAATTGTCTGCTTATTTTTAATAATCTTTATTTACTATTCTAAAATAATAATTATTATTATATTATATTATTTAAAATGAATA
The DNA here is from genome assembly GCA_947857235.1 of Jatropha podagrica. Taxonomy (NCBI): domain Eukaryota; kingdom Viridiplantae; phylum Streptophyta; class Magnoliopsida; order Malpighiales; family Euphorbiaceae; genus Jatropha; species Jatropha podagrica. The sequence continues at coordinate 43,319 of CANUEP010045381.1, read as the reverse complement.
TAATAGAAAAATTATATAAATAAAATTTCTCTTTTAACCGTAGTAATAATGGCTAAATATTCAATCTAGAATGACTTGAAGTTGAGACAAAGTCACTTGTACTAGAACAAATGGACAATAAGAGACCATTTCTACTTGAGATAGCTTCAACTCGTAGCTTGACTTGAACTATACATCCATCAACCCTAAGCAATTTTCTTTTAATGCTTCATTAATTTAAAAGACTAATGGTCAAGAAAATGACTCACAAATTAATATCAAAAGAGACATTTTCTTTTCCTTTCTTTTAAGGATCATCTTATTTCATTCTAATTTTATATTTTTATAAAATGAATAATACGTAAAATACATTCTATTCCATATAAATACATTCTAAAATATAAGTATCTTATCCATAAAAAAATTTTACAAATCTTAATTCAAATGGTTTGGACCAGTGGTTAGCGCACAATAAATCCCATAAAATTTCTTAAAATTTTTATTTTAAATTTTTTTATTTTAAAATTATGTCTTAAAATTTCTCGCTCAATTTTAGTATTTATAACATAAAAGTGATTTGAACGAATTTTCCGTAAAAAAATTATCAAAACTATAACATGGTATTATTATGGATTCAACTTTTTGATATGCGGTGTTGGACATGAAAAAATGATATACAACTTAGATAAATGATTTATGTCCACGTGGAATCCTGTCATGCAGGTAGATTGGATACCACACGTGAAATAGTGGGTCTCACAATAACGTCATGATTTTCAATTATTTTTATGTTATAAACAGTAAAATTAAAGGAGTTTTAAGATATAATTTCAAAATAAAGGACCTTGAAAAAATTACCAATAAATTGAGGGATTTTGACTGAAAATAAGCCAGCTACAAAAGCATGGGAGTATTGACTAATCACCGGCGTAACTGAAACTCAATCTGCTATATATATGTATATATATACACACACACTGATCATACCATTTCAAGAATGGTTGCTGTATCTTTGGTTAAATGCATCTAAGTTCATATTAATGATACCTGGGCCAGTCAAACCTTGTATTCATCATGTTTATTTTCTTTTTTTTGGGTTATTTATTCTGGTTCTATAAATAATAAAATAAATTATATTTCCATATACTGAAAATTTTACATTTTTTACTTCAAAGGGTACAAAGTGATTTTTATTTCAAATCCCTTCTTAAATTATTACAACGAGAATTTTTACTAATACAGTAAAAAATATAAAAAATGACCAAAAAATTTTTTTTATTGCATTACTGAAGGTAATAAATCCAGTAAACAAGAGAGAATAGTATCCCATAATTGAAAGGTAGCATGACGGTAGAACACTTTAACCAACGTAGCCTGTCTCCTAACTAACTCCTAAGACGTTAAACATCCTGCCTTGCCTAACTTCAAGAATAGCCTTACAATTTCATTTTTTTCTTTTTTTCTAGTTAATATTTTAGATGTCAATTATTTATTAATAATACAATAATAATATTTATTGAATTAATGATCAAACTCTTTAGTTTCTTGTTTCTTATTTCTAATAATAATTTATTACGTTAATGGTAAAATTCTTTAATTTCTTTTTTTCTACCAATTAATAAATTAAAAATAAATTTATTACACATTTCATTATTGAATTTAATTATATATATCCTCCATTTTATAACGATATATTTTTTTTATTCTCTCATTTACTTATAAATATTTTAATACTCTCTTTTTAGCACTTTATATATGAGCATGACATTTTTTAGATTTGCCACTTGCCATACAAATTTCAATTTCTTTTGATGTTCGACCTTTTTCGATGAATGATAAATATTAATAATTTGAGCAAATGTACCTAATGCTTTCCAATTCACGAAGCTTTTTTTTTTTTTTTTCTCCATTCATGTAATTTTATATTTTGAGTAAAATGATTAATTCAATTTACAAAAGCAATATTTATTTTGTTTTAGTTTAGTTAATAATATGAATTTATTATTTTTAATTTGTTAATCATTTTTTAATTTATAGAAAAAGTTGGATCCACAGTTTTTGTTAATAGTAAAAGATAAAAAATAATTTCTCTAAAAAGAAAAAATGGGATATATTATTTGTTTTATCATATTAATTTATTTGTATTTTTCAATTAAACTTAATTCATATCAAATATAATATATTTTTTTAGTTTACTTTGTCTTTTTATCTCTTACGAATGTTTTTAATTTGTCAAAAAAATAATTATAAGATATATTTTTTTTTAGGGAAATTAAAGATATCTTATAATATAAAAATGATAGTATAATCTAACTTGCAGCAAAATAATTAATATTTTTTCTTTTCTCTTATTTTAAAAAAAATAGAGAATCAATAAAATATTTTAACTGAAATAATAATTTCAAAATATACTTCAATTGCCCGTAATTTACATTAAATACATTTTATTGGCATTAGAAACTATAACTGACATTTCTATTGATTCAAAAGGACATTAGTTATTATCGTTCCGGGCAAAAAATATTTATTATTCATTAAAATAATAAATGTTATAAATATTTTAAAATAATTTATTTTTTTAAATTTGATAAATATTATAAAATAGAAATAATAAATAATGCATGGAAATATCATTAATTTTTTTTAATAATTAATAACCATAAAATAATTTAAAAAAAATTGCAGGCAAAGCCAATGACCACATAAATGTCATTAAATGCAAAAGTTTTTCTTTGGTGGTGTAGCAAAGGTTGATCGGGTTGGAAACAAGATTTCACAAGTGTGATGGGCCACCATATCAACTTGCACCATCATGACTCATACCCAATCAGCCACCTTAGGATTCAGAGTTAGAGAAGCCTCTCTTCTTTCTTTTATTTTTATTTTTTAACAAAAATTTATTTATTTATTTAGAGTTAGAGAAGTCACAACTCACATCATCATTGAGTCACTCACACACAGAAAGCCTATTTTCAGTCCTAGAATCTTGCATAGTTCAATCATTCATGACTGAACTTATATAATAAATCCAATTATAATTATTCATTTAAAAAATATAACACATTCTACTTATGTTTCACTTTTTTTATTATTATTTTATTTTATTATTTTGAATCTGAAATAAATAGTTATTGAATTTTTTATTATTTTCATATTCAATTCAGCATTTTAGGTTAATGAATTAGTTTGTATAGGTGATACAAATATAGATTTTCTTATTTTCTTTAATTTTCAATTAAGTTAAAATAATAGGATTTTTCACTATTATTGTCTATATATTTATTGTACAAAAGTAAAAATTAGTATTAGTCTAAAATGATATTTATTTTTTTTCTTTAAAATTAACTAACAAAAAAATGAATAATTAAATGGATTAAATTTTAAATTTATAAAAATGGATATTATAACCTGTCAATTGTGATTGAATTGGCAACGTAAGCCAAGCATACGAGAATAATTTTTAGGTTTGATTCTCACTAAATACATTTATAGAAAGGGGTGAAAAACTTTAACTGTAACTAGATCTCGAATCGGATTATGCTGCTTTTAGTAAGATGTCTGGATAGCTATGGTTTTGAAAAAAAAAAAATAAAATACAAAGAAAACATCCATTAAGTTTAAATTTTTATATTTATTCCTGCTCCATAAATTTAATTTTTATTTCTATAAATTTGGTTTTTTTCTTCATTTGAGTAATGGATTTTTTGGATCTTTGATGATACAAAAGTTTTTTTTGATTTTAAAATAAATAAATGAATAAACATATGTTATAAATTCTAAAAAAGTAAAACGTGTTTTAATTTTATTTGTTTTTATATTTTATAAATGTTTTAGATAAATGAATCAACATAAATGTTAGTCCAAACGAAAATAGAAACGACGATAAATTAATGATAATTTTGAAGGGTACACATTAATAACTTAAAGCGTCCTGTTAATTTTTTTAAGAAAAAAAAAATACAAGTAATAAATTTTCATTTAAAAATACTAAATTATTTTTTAATCTAATTTTAAAGATTTAATTTTTTTTTATAATTAAGTATGAATTTCCTTCAACCATTAAAGCTCTTATTATGTCTGATCTAGATTTTAGTTAATGAAAGTTTTTATATTTATTTAAAAAAAATTAATTTTCATTAAAATAAGAAATAAATTTTATTACTATCTAAAATTCCTTAAATAGATGTGCCCAGTATAAACTTTGATAAATATAGAATCCATTTGAGAGATAATGATTTGCCTCTCTTCATGAGGTTGCCAGACTTTGATTAGTCAGATGAATGAATTTTAGATACGGATGATTAATATATATATATATATAAAATTAAACTTGTACACCTTAATTTGCTTACATGGACATTCTACGGGATCATCTCTTGTGGACGTGGCATATGACTCTTTCCACATATACATTCAAGAAATGCTCATGACTCGAGAGTTTGGGACATGTTCAAACAAACATTAATAGCACAACACGAAACCGGCCATGTCTTTACTAAAATATCACTGTACAGGTACTCTTATTACTTTACTCTTTTCTCTTCTCTTCTCTTCTAATATTAATTCTTTTACCATTTTCATTTCCTTTGACTTTTTCTCTCTTTAAATATTTCTATCCATCTCAATCCCCTTATAAAAACTCCTCTTTTTAGATTGTTCAAAGCAATATAATGCTTTTGTTGTCCTCATCCTCACCATCTCCTTCTTCTTCTTCTTCTTCTTCTTCTTCTTCTTCTCCCTATAGCAATATCTTCCCTCTAAATCAAGATTCAAAATCAGGAATGGATTCTTCAGATTTCCCAGTGGCCAGATCTCCAAGAAAAGAACTTCAGGGTCCAAGACCACCAGCTTTAAAAGTCCGTAAAGATTCTCACAAAATCAAGAAACCACCTGTAGCACCACAGCCATCACAGCAACAACCACCCCATCACTACCAGCAGCCACGGCAACCTGTAATAATCTACACAGTTTCACCAAAAGTTATTCATACAAACCCTAATGACTTCATGACTCTAGTTCAACGCCTAACTGGCTCTTCTTCCTCTTCTTCAAACTCCACTTCCACTACTTATACATCTCCTAATCCATTTAACGATGACGGTGGTGCAATATCGCCGGCAGCGAGGTATGCAACGATAGAAAAAGCCAGGTCACCTAAAGAAAATAACACTGAACAGACATTCACTGGTGACATGAGTTTCTTGGAAGGAATTGAAATGAGTCAAGTAATGGAAAGATCATTATTATCATCAACACCAACAGGTAATTTGCTTCCACCTGGGATTTTATCACCGGGGCCGGCTTCGCTTCCTCCAATACCTCAGAATTTTTTTTCTCCACAATCGGATCCAAATATGGTTAGCTTCTTCCATGACTTGAGTCCGGTTCTTCATAATAGAAATTTTATGGAAGGAAGTTTCATGCCTAGTCCTTCCACTTTTCTATCTCCTCGGTTAATGGCTTCTCCAACTCCATCTATAGACTTATTCAATAATTTCAATTTCAATTTCGACTTTTGATTTTTTAAGGAATACATTTTAGAAATGATTAGGGTTTTCTTTTTTTCGGTTATATATATTTTCTTGTTAGTCATATTGTTTTTTGGTTTTTATTATCATCTTCTTCTTCATACTTCATAGTGGAGAGATGATAGAGAAGAAGAAGAAGAAGAAGAAAAGGAAGAGGGTAATAGTGCAAATAGTGGAAATTTGATGATCTTTTTGCTTTTGGTAGGTTAGCAAGTTGTAGACTTGTTAATGGCATTATGTTTGTTTTTTTTTTTTTTTTCTCTTCTAATTTTAATTTTAGTGGGTCCATGGATAGGCAAGTTTTTGCTCTATTGTACTTTTATTAGGGACCCTATTTTTATTTTCTGATACCATTCTTTTGTCATGTACCCTATGGCATGTTATTCAAAACAATAATAACATTTTGGTTCCTCGATTTGTTGACCTTCTATTCCAATTTTCTTTTGTTTGTGTCTTTCAATACTATGAAAATGTCACATTTTGTAAGCAAAAGTTTGGCAATATCAATGTAGCTTCGGCAGGTACCCAGATTTATATATCTTTGTCTGTTAGGTTATTAATTAATTAAGTTTTGCCTAATCAAATGGATTAAATAGATCCAAATTTTTCACATTGTATTCAACAATTCAACAATAAATTCAAAATTCATAATGTAAATATAAAAGAAAAAATTGTGTCTTTTTATTTCTTTGATTTTCTTTTGACATTTTAGTAAAAAAAATAAATAAATTCGTCTCTAAATCGTAGTCAAATTAATACATGAAGTTTTATATTTTCAAATATGTACAAAGGGTTCTTAAATTATAATTCTGTTAATATTTCGGTCATTTCGATTAAAATGGATTCTTTTGACTGTCAATTAATTAAAAAAAAAAAAAAGAAATTGGCCTTTACAAAAAAGGATTTCGAATGTGCTAATTTGATTAAAACATAGGATCAATTTATATTCTTTTCTTTTAGTTATCGGACATAATATATAATTAAGATAAATTATGCAAATGCATGCGACAAGAGAGTGGTGTGTTTAATTTATAATTACAGAAAGAGAATTCAAAACTTCCTATTAATAAATAATGCAAATAAATTAAATTATGAATAATTAACAATTAACGGTGTTTTGGAGCAGCTAGCTTGGCCTGCTTTTAACCATTGACCTTGACTTCAATTACAAATTTATTTTAGCATGATATCATATCCACATTCCAAAAATAAACTAACCCATTTAATTTAATCAGCATATTCAATGGAGTTAATTAAATTAATCAAAATTAAATTTAGATAAAAAAATAATATTTTTAAATATATCATGTAGATGTGTGGGTACCATCATTCCAAAAGAAACATATTTATTCACAACAAAAAACCTTGAATTTGCCGGATTCTGCTAAAACGACAAAGCATTAGTGCTCCAAACCTGGAGTTTCAAGAGATGCATTTTATTTGGGGCCACAAAGACTAAAGAACTCGAATATTTTGCAGCCTTATTATATATTATCGAAAAAGCCTAAATGGGAGTGGTTAAATAAGAACAGGGAAAGGAAAGAAAAACCAGGCCTTGGAAGATTGAATTGAGATTATTATACTAATCAAGTTGTAGTAATTATTGAAAACTAAAGTTAGATTTTGGTTGGCATGACATTAACAGCCTGGATTAATCTTTAATTAATCAATTAAACCCATCATTATGCACACCTTATGTCAGCCTGACAAACATGCATATGGACACATTCAAGGAAATTTGTCAACACTAAATTTCTAAGTATCTCTATCTACACATATATTTTTGTTGTATGATTTCTTTTTTTTTTTTTTTTGTATGGTGGAATGTGTCAATTACACTTAAATTATTTGATTTTTATACTTAAATGATCTAATATATCAAGCTATAAGACTGAGTCGCATATAGTCTTTCACTCATATATAATATAATATTAAATTTATTTCTTAAGTTTGATTAAAAATAAGTCATTTATAAAAAATATATTTTGTATTTTTATACTTTTGTTCGTAAAATTTCAATCCTTATAATAAGATGAAGAAAAATCCATATGCCAATGGATAGAAATAATTCGTTCATCTAATAAAATTTGTTGTCATCAACAAATATATTCAATTTTCAGTCCTATCAAATTGTATCATCTGATTTTTCTTCAAACACAGGCTATTATTAATTCATTATTTTCTTCTATTATTAATGTATTTAATAGAATATAAATATTTTTCCTGAATTTAACTATAATTTATATATAGACTAATTATATTCAGATATAATTAAAATAATATTATGAGATATTATTTTTATTCCTTTACGATACATATCCAATAATAATTCTAACTACAACTCTCTAATCAAGTCTTTCTATGGACATGTAAAGGGATCAAACTCTCTTCTCCGGATGCGATATCTAATACAATAGATAATATAATATCTTATTTAATTATAATTATTTATTATTTTCTTACTGATTTAAGCATCAGAGTGATTACAGGTTTAATCCTTCTCTTTTCATTCCTTGATTTTTTCATTCATGTTTTGCAAATTTTTACATATGCATTCTGAATGGATTTTTTCAAATTTCCACATGGGCGCGATGGACGGATTTTTTATAAATCTATCAGCATTATTTTCTTTGGTTTAGGAAATTATATATATCAGAAGCAAGAGAAAATTATTTGCCTTGCATGTCAACGTGTAGCATAAAATTTCTCAAAGCTTAATAATTATCGCTGACAATTTTCAATTTTCACTTATTAGAAAAGAAACTATTTTTAGACAACAAATCTAAAAGCTTTCTGGCGCTGAACTTTCTTTATTTTTTGAAAAGGAAAAAAAAGAAAAAGGAAATGTGGGGCTGATCCGTTTCTTTTGCATGGAAACAATTGGCAAAAGAGCTTTTATATATTCTTTTGACCTAACTAAAATTATTAAAAAAAAGAAGAAATTATTGTTAATTTTTACATATTTTTTAATAGTTTATACTGTGTTAAGCCAAGAAGGAAGTTTGGTCAATTTGTTTATATTATGAAACCGAGAATTATACTTGACTATGATTTGATTCGATTTTGATTTTAATAGATTTGATTTCAATTCTAACCCCTACTTAGAATCCAACCATTGTCATGCATAGCTTAATTTTTAAGCTGTGACTTAAAAAGAAAATGATAAAGCTGATTTAATTAATGCCAAAACAAATTCAACCAATTAATTTCATAAGGTTGATTTCACCCATAGTCCCTCAACATAACACCAAAAAGCTTCAGCATTCTTAAATTTTAATTTACAACCAATAGGAAAATAGTTCTTATTCTGCTAAACCAAGAGGAAAGTTTTATTAACCTTACTCTTAATTCCACAATAATAGCAAGACAGCAACACCTCCCCACAAAAAATAGCGAAGTGACGATTGACAAGTTTTGTTATCCTTTGTACAGTCGAAATGGGCAATGCCACTAGCAGAAAATAGCGACCATATAGATTATATTAACAGCTCAATGTGTTGATGGAGAAAGAGCAGAAGAAATAGAGCCACATCCATAACTACCATTGCTTAATGGACTAACAGGACTCTTGTGTCTATACCAAGTTAACGTCTTGACGAGGCTTTTCTCTTCTCCAGAAGCCGCATCACCAGCTTTGCGCAGTGGCTGCTTTCCCTTGAATACTCCCCACAAGAAAAATTTCGCTTTGAATCCTGCAAATGAATTTGTGAAAGAGGAAGACTAAATCCATGTTCTTCAAAAATATAGGAGCAGAAGACTTTTCGGCAAATAAATAATTGGCCTTACTCCAAAAATCTATTGGCAGTGTGGTAGAAGTGAAAATCAGGAGTTCTGAATTTTGAAGAACAGCTCTCATGGCTCGGTCACGGTGGATCATGTCATTCACTAAGCTGTCGTATGTCTTCTCATTCCTAATATGACAGCAGACAAATCTTTAGAAGGAACTGAACAGAGAAACCCAAGACAGAAAAATATTAAATATCTGTTGAAAATGCCACCTGTCATTGTCAGGAAAAAAGAAAAGAGCGATATTCTCATCACTCGGTCCTTTATTTGCAAAACTTTTAGGCCAGATAGCAGACCTAGGTTGTAATTCTGGTGAAAGCAATGTTGGTAATGATTTTACTTCCTCATATACACTGGAGCCTGCCAAGTTAGATAAATGAGCAACAAGTCCAACGGTACCAAAATGTTTATCCAAAACGCTCAAGCTTCCCCTGTTAAACAAACAAACCAACTCTCATTTACTAAAATAACTTTGAGAAAAGAGAGACATTTCTTCTAGGTAGGGGTTGGGGGAGGCGTCTTACCTCCAAATTTGATCTATTATTGGCTGTGCACGGACAGCAAAACTGTGTTCTAAAATGTTTGAGGGATCACAAATAACCAGCTGACGGTTTTCAGGTTCAGCCTCCTCACAACAACTGCCTTCATCCAAATTATTCCATCTCCCAAGTTTATTATCTTTCTCTCTATCCATGCTGTAGTCCACTGCAAGTGGATGGATATCAAATCTAGCCAGTTGATTGTTATTTATTTTAGGAGAATTGCTATCTTCGTGGACACATCTCTTATTTGAACCATTCAGTCTTTTAGAATCTTCATAGACAAAATCATCATGCAGAATGTTCTGCCTTACAAGCTTGCAATCGATCTCCTCATAAGAAGAAATTGCCTTCAGGGGTACAGCTACTAGAGATTCTTCAGTTTCAAGAAATTCTCCCTCTTCAAGGAAGTTGGCGTCATCCAAAAGATCCTGTCTTCCATGCTTCTCATCTATCTCTCCATCCTCACAGCAACTCATCTCAACTGGTTTAAAGTCTCCAAGATCCAGTTGAGAGTTTTTACTCTGAAGAGATTCAACCGCTTCATCAAAGTTGCAGTCATTCGATACATCTTGCCTTACAAATTCTTGATCTCTCTCACTATTCTCTAAGCAATGCACCTTTTCAGGTTGAAGAGAGTAGCTTTTTCCATGTCTTATAACTGCTGAGTTACCTTGTTGAGTATTGCCTTGTCTCTTGGATTTCTTTTTCAATTTTTTCTTGACATTTTTCTTTTTTGTCACTTGAACACTTCCAAAACTTTCAAAGTCATTTTCCCTGACTTGGAAAGGGCTACGCTTATCAGGAAAGGACAGTTGTAGAGTCTTTGATTCACAATCCTCACATAACCAGACCACATATTCATCAAAAGTTGCTGGCAATACATCTAAGCAATAGCTGGGGTAAAAGAAAGGGCAAACAATATAGTCAGAGCAGCTTACTTCATGCCGATGTGAAACCTATCACCCAGCATCACAGCTCTGGCTAATAGAACAAACAGATCAAACGGACAACAGTGCTACTTACCGATGCACAGCGTAAACCTGGCATTCATGACAAAAAATTAAGGCATTGGAGAAGCCTATGTGACCACAAGTTTGACAAATAGTCATCTGCAACACCAAATATGTAGGTTACTGCAGTGTGTTTATGAAATTTCATAAACGGTTGACATCTAAAATAGGTAATGGCCATGCACCCACATCACATGCAGCCAAAGTCACTCCATTCTAAGAAATAACATTTCTATAAAGTCCTTCGTTCAGAATTTCAGATCCTAGTGGTTTGACCCGGTAGCAAGGAAAGATAGCACATGATATATCTCTAGCTTCACAGCAAGGTAGTAACATAATTTGGTGTTGAATGATGAGTTTTATTATTTACATGCATGCACACTGAAGAACATGACATATTGGATTAGGGAAAAAAACAACAACAAGAGAAGTGCACACAGATTGGAAGTTGTGAAACTTTTCTTAAAAAAGTTACTATAAATTCATTTGAATTTCATCCCAACTCAGGGTCCGTAAGCATACAACCAACAACTTCGTTCAAGCTTACTAATTCAGGATCAATATCATTGAAGCACCCAGGAACTAATAGTATCAAGCAAAAAAGACCACTTTTTCTAAAAGAATTAAACATATAATCATTTTCCCAGTGAAGCAAGCTAATGTTTACTCTCCAGCAGAATGGCAAATCTTTATGTTTCAACCTTTCTTAGACCAAAAGTTTTATATAGGTTGCTTATGCTTATAAAAAAAAAGTGAAAACATATGAAGTATGAAGAGAACAATAAGAAACGCAAGCAACTCAAACTAAACTACCGAAGCTGAATAACTGGTAGGAGGAAATGCCCACAAATATCAAGCTAACACATTACAAGTATGTATTCGTTTATCCACAGTGGTATTTAGGAAGAAATTGAGTGGGAAGTCAGTATTGAGTATAAGCACATAATTGAGAACAAAATATGTACAGTCAGCTAAAATGCCAATTGGTAAGGTTAATCTCACAACCTCATACTATAGCAATTACACACCAAGCAGACAAGATGTTTCAACAGTATCAGTATCACCTTACATAAAAAAATAGGCCAAATTTGTCTCCCTTTTAGAACCTTCACACAGCATGAAGAAATTTCTAGAACAACAAAATTAACTTCCACACATATGGGCGAAAAAGGTTGCTCCTTTCCTAGCATGTTTGCCCTAAATCTCGCGAAGCAACAAACCAAACAAAAGGGAAACGACTAAATGACTAAATCTGAAGTCGAAATATAACCATATACTCTCATAATAATATACAAATTACTTTGCTCCAAAATTTCCCTCGAGCGAATAAGAGCCTTAAATAAAAAATAATTGCAAAAATATATCTAACCATGAAATACAGCACGCAGAACACATTACTGAAAACCCATTGATCAGAAGTACCCAACTTTCCCCAAATTCAAAAAGAAAAATAAGCAGAAAAAAGAAAAGAAGAGTGAGAAAGAGAAAATACTAACTCACCATAGTGAAGGGGAAGCAAAGGGCCCAGAATAAATCCCTCCAAAGTTCTCTAGAGGAAGCGAAAGGAACCAATCAAGTAAAACGACAGCAACTGAACTCATCTAACGACTTCAGTGCAAAATAGACGAAGATGAATAAAAATTCAAACCATAACAGTGGTGCCTTAATATGATGAGATAAGTTAACAGAGCCCAAGACGAAACAAAAAAGAGTATGTCAGAGAAATTAGAGTTTTTGATTACGAAAATATTCTTTTTAAATCGAAGTGTTTAATTAGGGTTTCTTAAACTAAATTTTTTGGCCCTGATTTTGGACAAATTGATATTTTGTACTCCGTACTTTTTAAAAAACCTTATGGCCATTTTACTTTATGGAAACCTATAAGGTACCTGTGCTTTCTTTTTTTAATATGTAATTAGCATTCACATGAGTATATAAAGAGTGAAAGTTTGTTTTATTGCCGTATTAGCATCTAGATATCTATTTTATTCTTCTCACATGTGAAGGGAGCTCAAGATCTATTTCTTCCCTTGCCAATCTTTTTTTGGGGTCGTAGACCCATCGTTTGCTGTGATAAATGTTAACTTTCACCGCAAAGTTCTTTTTCTACACAATCTATTCCATTTATCATCATCATTGGTTGTAGTGGTTTCTTCTCTTGGTCTTGATTTTATTTTCAGTCCTCCTTTCTTCATTCTCATGGAGGAGTTATTTAACATCTCTAAGGTAAAGAAAATTCGCGGTATACCTTTCTCTTTTCGTTCTTTCATTATTTTTTTTCCAAGATTTCATGATTAATATTTATTTAGGTACTGTGGTTAATCTATGTTGGATTTTTGATGTTTTAGTTCATGGTTAATGAGGGACTAGTACCCTCTATTGGAGAAGAAGAGGAGAGAAAATTTTTCATTTTAAAACTCTAGAAGGTAATCTTTTGATTTCTTTTTTATTTTTTTATTATTGTGGCATGATCAAAAGTTATTTCTTTTTAGTAAAAGGATTGACAGTGTCATTAGTTTCTTTTTCTTGTCATTAGCTTCTTTGTCATGTCATTTTATTTATACTACATGCGCTTGATTTGCCCAATTAAGGTATTATTGAACATAAAAAAAGAAAATAGAGGTACCTAATGGGTCTTTTGCAAAATATAAAGAGCCACAAGATTTTTTTGAAAAGTATAAGGTCCAAAATATGTATTTGACTCCTTAATCTTATTTTCTTTTTCTCTATAGAGAAATATGAATGATCGTCTTCGTCTTCGGAGGTGCAGAGCGTATACATCGATAGCGCGTGATAAAGAAAAAAGAAAGAAAAAAATAAAAATGAAATGGCAAGGCCATTAAGAAGGGGTAACTACCACCACAAATTTTTTCTTGATTTATGATTGTATTACACAACAAGGCATTTCAAATTTGTATACTTTAATGTGGGGATGGGAGGCAGTCACGTGATTAGGTATAGAAGCGGAGCAATAACCAGCGAATTTTAAGTTATCTATATCTTTATCAATCTAAAATTTTATTATCTATATCCATTTTAAATCCGTTTAAATATCTACTCATATTCAAATACATTTAAATTTTTACTACCTGTATCTATCTAAAACTCGTTTAAAGTACCCTTATATGGTTAGGCTATCCAAAAATCTTAAATCATCTAAACCCAAACTTATTTAAAATATATTTTTTACTAATAATGGATAAGATATCCATGAGTACCCACTAACAAACCTATTTAATATAACATATCAGTAGTGAGTATCCAAATATTTATACATGTACCCTATCTATATCCATTACATATAGTAATTTCACTATCTATATCAATTTAAAAATTATTTATAATTATTCATATCTTCTTAAAATAACTCAGAGCGAACATGTAGTGTAGCACCTAATGTTCACTCCTGTAAAAGTAAGTGTCACATTCTGTGTCAAAGAAGCAATAACCTGTGAATTTTAAGTTACTTATATATTTATCAATCTAAAATTTTATTATTTGTATACGTTCTAAACCCGTTTAAATATCTACTCATATCCAAACACATTTAAATTTTTACTACCTGTATCAATCCAAAACTCGTTTAAAATACCCTTATATGGTTAGGCTATCCAAGAATATTAAATCATCTAAACCCAAACTTATTTAAAATATATTTTTTACTAATAATGGATAGGATATCCATGAGTACCCACTAACAAACTTGTTTAATATAACAGATCAATAGTGAGTATCCAAATACTTATCCATGTACCCTATCTATATCCATTACATATAGTAATTTCACTAGCCATATCAATTTAAAAATCATTTATAACTATTTATATTCTCTTTAAATAACTCAGAGCGGACATGTAGTGTAGCACCTAATATTCACTCCTGTAGGAGTAAGTGTCGTCACATTCTGTGTCAAATGCACATACTAGCTTATTTTTTAATTTCATATAACAAAATTTGGAGGTTAAATATTATTTATATACTGAAATGAAACTAGAAATCACTGTTCATAGGAATAATGATCTTGCTTTCTTTACCGATTCTGTCTTTTCTTATTATATGATTTCACATTTTTAGCCTTATTACTTTTAGCTACTTAATTGTGTGATTGTCATGTTGTAACACCCTAGATACAAAGAAAGTATTATACTCTAAATATGGTGTAAATTAAACAAATAAGTAACAAAGAAAAATTTTATAAAATATGTGCCCTATTACTGAAATGCAAGAAAGTAAAATTTGTAAGATATTAAAGTGATGAGTATGGAAAATTCTAAAACTGTTAGATGTATAATAATATAAATACATAAAAATATATATACATATATCTTAATAAAAAAATTTAAAAATTAAAGTAATAAAACTCTAAATTAAATAAGTTTAAGTAATAAAAATATGAAATAACAAAAAAGAACTAGAGTACTACTTAACCAAAGTAACTAAAGGGGATAAAAGAAAAATTTTAATCTTACAAGTGGCAGCTTAATATTTACACAACACAATACATGATTCATCCTTCTAAATTAAGAAAAAAAAAGACATGTGTACTAGAGAAGAGATCATCTTTTTTCACCTATTCATATTTTTATTTTCAATAATAGCTTTTCTATTTGATTTTCTTCTTTCTATTATTTGATAGAAGATATCAAATGATTCATCCTCTAAATTAAAGAAAGGAGACAGGTATATTAGAGAAGATGTCTTATTTTCACTAATTCACACTTTCATTTCAAAGTTTGTTTCTCCCTTTCACATTTTTCTTTTAATCATTCTAGTAATTGCTAGAAATAAGTCACCATAAAATACCAAATGACTCATCCTCTAAATCAAGAAAAGAAAGACAAGTGTATTGGAGAAAATACCACATTTTCTTTTATTCACAACTTCATTTTCAACCTTAACTTTTCCATTTCATTTATTTCTCTATAAATATCCTACTTGCCTAAGTTTGTTTACAACAAAATATTAGAAATATACAAGTGTTCTAAGGAGGGATTAAACCAACAAGTGATATGAAGGAAGAGAAAAACATAAGGGAGCAAGGAGACTGCTTACGTTCAACCAATGTGCTTTGTTCAATTAAATAGGTAAATGAATTTAAAAAAATTATAAAATTATTATAAAATTTTATAGAAAGATAACCTAAGATGGTAGGAAGATTGTGTTAAAAGGAAAAGTCCAAATGATGAAGGAAATTAAAAATATTAATAAAATAAAAAAGACTACACAGCATAAGAAAGCTGAACATTCTAGTTCTGTAACTAATTTATTTGAATAGGTTAATGGATTCCAAAATTCATGAAATTTAATATGGAGGTACATTGATGTTAAGAATCACCTAGTAAAATTTCAAAATAAATGAATGTGAGAAGATAAATATTCGATTAAATAAATACATACTAATGTGCAGAAAATTCTGCGTTCCACTAAATTTGAACTAAATTGAGTGTATTAAAATATAAGTGAATAAACTATGAACATGAGTATATAGTAAATGAACATAAAGCTTGATATGTATAGTTTCTGTCCCTAAAAATTTAGATTTTAAATTTAATTAATGAAAATATTAAAGAAACTTGAATGTTAATAAAAAGTTAAAAACAAACTAAAAGTGAAATATATATTTAAATAGAAATATAGGTCAAGGATTACTATAGAATCGTTTTGAAATTATAAGTAATTGAGAGGAATCAAATTCTTATTTTTAGGGTGAGTTATAATGTCTAACTTTTCTTTATTGTATTGGAATTTTTTATCAAATATATCATTGTTGGTATTTGAAACTATTTGATTGTGATGTTGAGATTGTGAATTGCGAAACTTATTTGGCTTCGATGTCTATTTGACTGTACCAAGCCATTTGTTAATCAATATGAGAGAATCTCAATCTTGGTGGGAGCTATACCGTCAAGCTAAGTGCACTTAGAGATTTGTGATTAAAGAGAGAAATTATTGTCATAAAGTGTGAAGTGTGCGATAGCAATGAAATGTACATAATGATATATTTTTTCAGTGCTATCTATGTAAATATCTGTCATATTAGTGATTTTTCATTTGTGATATTGATCCAACTACTATGAATTCTTATTGATATTTCATTTGTGATATTAATTTGATTATTATGAATCTTTTTATACGAATTTATCTTTGTTGATGAGTTATAATAGCACTATCATATGGTATTGCCATAAATATTGAACCTTATGGTATTTTTCAATGTACATAGCATCTATATGACATTATAATTTTATTGAGTTGATGGCTCATTCAAACGTTTGTGATTTTAGATAGACGTGATCATGATCCATCAGCTTCTTGATTTCCTTCTTCTAACAAGAAGCCTGTGATTAATGTAAATAATTTTTGTTAAGTTATATGAACTCTAGTTGCTTCGTAATATCTTTATGAATGATATTAATGTTATACATGTGTAAGCTTTATTCTAATAATATTTGAGAGAGTAATATGTGTTTATACAAAGTGTGAGAAAAAATATACTTAATAATCCTAAAAATTAAATCTAAGTAAACAAATTAATTGTAGCACACCTAAGTAAATGATCAAAATAAGTAATATGTGTGTAATTGAATTAATATAGTTATGCTTTTTAGGAAGTGACACATGTGGATCCCACTCTTGCAATTATAGACTACGGCAAGTTACACGTTTACTAATTGCTATGAGAATTTTTTTTGGTAGTTAAAAGTCCATATAATTATAATTTTCATATCCAAATAATTATAAATTAAATTTATATGAAAATATTTATAGTTTCTTCATTTTTTATCTATTTATAAAAAAAATGTAAAAAATAAATAAAAAAACACATTAATTTTATTTAATGAAACAATCATAATTCAAATTTTATATTTTCTCAAATGTGTTTTTAATTAAAAAATATGTTATACACAATTTATTTCGCTAAACTTATTAAGATAAAATTTATAATTTTCAATCAATCAACAATTAATGGAAAAGTAAGAAGAGAATATTTTCACTTACGATCTGCCAAAATATTTGCAGCTCAAATGCCAACATAAACTATATGTATGAATCTAAATTAAAAAATAAAAAAAAGGAAAAGAAGAAAAGGGGATGCAGTGTGAAGCCATTACTGACAATTTTCTTTTCTTTACTCCAATTGCCATTTTGTGGGTCCACACATTGAGTTGGGATGGGATCCACACATATGGTGATGTGACCGTGCAAGGCATCTCTATGCTTTTTAATTCTTCGTGTTGAAATATCTTTACTGTTCTAATCTTTTTATCTTTATGATTACTGATATTGACCTGACTATTAATTTACTTTTCGAAAAATTTAATCGAAAGGCATACTTTTGGACGGTGGAGATTACATAAAGACTGAAGCTTTTTATGTTTTAAGACTAACTGATGATTAAAAAGGACTGCTTGGTGCACACTATTATTATATATTTTATTTTTTATACAATGAAATGATAATGTTATTTGAATAATTATCTTCATTTATATAATTACTAAATAAATTATATAATATTTGTTAAATTTTTAAAATTTTGAAAGTGAATAATTGTAATTAATCCGATTTTAGGATATATTTAACGTATATATACAGTGAAATCTGAATAGTCTGTATTAAATAAAAATTTTATTATTAACACAACTTATAAAATTACATCTATGTTTAAAAGGCGCATCGGCCAGGGTCATGTGCTTGTTCATATCAATTAGAAATACAAACGGAAGAAGTTTTATTATTATTTTTTTTTCCTGAGAAAAGTTTTAGTAAATACTTGCTAAATCAAAATCCATCGCACCAGAGATAAATTCTTTTAAGGTGAACACTGATGCTTCTGTTCTAGAGGGACATGGCTATGGGTTGGGTTTTGTGATTAGAAACCACTTGGATCAAGTATTTGTGGCAGGGTGTCAACGGCTGCCGGTCATGCTTCCTGCGGAACAAGCGGAGGTGGAGGCTGCGAAGTTTGGATCTTTGATGGCTATGGAATTCGGGTTTCGCTTCTTCATTCTTGAGGCAGATGCTCTTCAAATAGGCAGACACAGAATATGGGACTTGACTACAGTCCCTTTTTTCAATTCTTCAACAAGCAACTTTTTGAAGTTGCTCGCATGTTAATAGGCAGAGTAATAGTGTGGCCCGTGCTTTGTCTAGATTAGCTTTGATCATGTCATTTGGGTACAAGAAGTCGCTGCTGCTATCTCAGCTCTTGTGCTGTTGGACTCCTCTTTTTAATCCAAGGTTTTCTTTTACTCAAAAAAAAATCCATTTAGACTTAAATTGAATTTTTTTATTATGAATAAATAATTAGAAAATTTTAATTCAAAATAAAAAAATTTTAAAATTATAAACATTAAGAAGAGTGTATTAGATTAGAATTGTATTAAATTTTAAAAGAATTATTAAGTTTGACGAAATTGAAGAATTTCTATAGATTTTACTAGAATTCTACGTAAAGTTTTACGGAATTAGTTTTATGATTTTTTTAAATAAATTTTGATTAATTTTAATGGAATTACGATGATTTTAATATATCCAATCAAAATTAATCTCAAGATTTAATTGGACAAATTAAAAATTTTTAGAGTTAAATGAAAAATTGAAAAATAATGAGAAAATAAAAAGAAAGCATCATCTTTTCTAAAATTATTATTTTCTTCATTAAAATTTATTGCCACAAATAGTGAAAGATCTGCAATGACTAAGATCGTCGGTCATCCTACTCCCGTTAACTGCTGTACTAAATGAGTTTGATAGTGGGTATCCTATCCATTATTAGTAAACAATGCATTTTAAATAAGTTTAAAATTTAGATAATTCAAAATTTTTGAGTGCCTAAGGTACTTTCAATAGATTTTTAGATGGAAATATTTAAACAGATTTAAATATGGGTACTTAAATAGATATTTAAACGAGTTTTAAACGGATATGGGAAGTAAAATTTAAAACAAATACCTATCAACATAGTTTAAAATCCTTAGAGACCCGCTTTATTTTTATTCTATTAACAACGAGTGTATTAGATCAAGAGTCTAGTAAATTTTGAAAGATTGTTGAAATCTTTGCATTGAATGATTAATTTATAAATAACTATTGTATTCATATATAACACTATAAAATTAAATAAAATCAATAATTTTTATTTATTCAGTGAAAAGTATTAGTAAATAGCTGTTAAATCAAAATCCAGTTGGACTTAAATTGATTTCTTTATCATGAGTAAATAATTAGAAAAGTTTAGTTCAAAAGAGCCCAAAATTGGGCGTCACTTCATGGAGTTACTGCGTTGAATTTAGAATTGCATTACAAAGAAAACAAAAAATTTATTTTGTCTTCGTTGATTTGATTCATATTCATTTAACTTGGATTTATTTTTTTAGCATCCTCTAACTTTAATTTCTGGAATCACATGTCTGTGTATATATATTGACAAAAAAAAATAAAAAAAAAAAAAAAGGAAAACGACTGTTGTCATTTGTTGACCGTTTGATAAAGTTGTAGTAACTATTTTTGTATTTGCTCTTGCCTATAGATAGACTATAGCCTGAAGGAGCAACACAATAAAAAAAAGCAAGAGAAAAGAAAAACAAAAAGGAGAAAAATTGGAGGTGTGAGAAAATTTTTCATTTGAGTTGTAAAAATTTAGTTTAATATCTAATAAAATAAATGTTTTCAATTAAATTTAATATTTAATTGGATATTTATTTTATTTTATTTTATTATCTCCCTTCCCTTATTAAATCCGACATCCAATGACCACAAATATGTTGAAGTGATTTTGTTTGATTTATAGTAAGCATAAATAATAAAAATATGTTAACGCTTTCTTATTATTCTTCCGGCAAATGAGCTTGGCCCGTTGCGTATCATCGCTTAAAATTTCACAAAGCAAGAAGACAAAAACTTAAAAAAGACATTACACCCTTTTCTTATATTATTACATCATCATTCAAAGATATGTAATACATATTAAAGCAACAAACAACAATTAACGTTTCATAAGCAGCATAAGAAACGGATTGGACGAGGCCAAGAAAGAAAGAAAAAGAAAACACAGTTAGTCCATATAACATAAATTATTTATTAATGCAAAATCTAGAATTGAAGCAAAGCTATTAGTAGCTAGTTAGTTAAATTTAACAGAAAAAGAGTAACAAATGTTACCTTGATTTGCAGAAATCTCTTCATGTACACTTTTGTTCTCACGTAAAGCCAATCACTTAATTTGTCCACAAACTTAGAAAAGGCATGTCTACAAGAACGCTTTAAGAGTAAAGTGCCTGAAACTCCCCAAAAGCCTACAATGAATCCGAGCCCCATGCCGATAAAAAGCGATGTTTTGACTTCATCGGCTTGATTATCACGATTGGGTTCAGAATCTTGAATATCATCTCCAGGGCATTTTTGTATAAGTGGCAACCCACAAAGCGATGGATTATTACTAAATACGGAATCATTGAAGGATTGGAGCTGGGTACTTGATGGAATTCTTCCGGAAAAATTATTATACGATAGGTTTAAGGTGTTTAGAAAATTTAAATTAGAAATGCTTGCAAGAAGTCTTCCTGGTAGCTTATTTTGAGACAGATCAAGCGACTCTAATTGCTTCAATCCATCAATTTCTGCAGGAATCGCACCACTCAACTTGTTATTGGAAAAGTTCAATTGTTCGAGATTTGAGAGAAGTGTTATTTCTCTTGAACCTCTCCTTCTAATATATGCTAAATTGCCCAAGATTTTTATCTAATGTATACTTCAACCCCTTCCGAAGAACAATTGCCTTGTCAATATAATTAGAATTGCTATTAATAAAACCACTTATCATTTCACCAGAAATATATTGACTAATGGTTTTATCAGCCTTCCCATCGGCCATGGCTCTTAAATTGTTAAGGCAATATGGTATAGTTCCATTGATGCTGTTTACAGAGAGATCTAATATTCGAACATTTGTCAATGGGCACAATTGTAAGGGCATCCTTCCATAGAATTGATTGGATTGTAGACTAAGATATTGCAAAGATGATAGACTTTCTCCTATCCAAGTAGGTATATTTTCAGATAATTTGTCATTGCTTAGGTCAAGGAATAATAAATCCGTGCAATCCTTTAAGGAAATAGGTAATTCTCCATACAATCTATTGTTTTCTAAATGTAGTGATTTGAGTTTGGAAAGATATCCAATGGAAGGAGGAATTTCACTGGACAAATGGTTATTAGCTAAATTTAAGAATACCAGATTTGAAAAATTCATAAAAAGACTAGGAAAGACTCCAGAGAATAGATTATTCGAGAGGCCTAGGTAGTCCAATGACCGAGATATTAAATTAGGCAATGTCCCACTGATATTGTTGTGTGGGAGATTTAAATGTTCAATTTCATTGGACAAGTCCCAAAACCAGCTGGGAACAGAATAAAAGATTCCAGCATCAGAAATGTCAAGCTCAGAATAATTTTCTAGATTTTGAAGCCATTTTGGAAAATAAGGTCCAGGACTGAAGAAGTATAATATCTAATTTCAAAGGAGGAACCCAATCAAGAGTTACATTCCAAATGAGGAGATTACCTCACAAATCCAACACTTCTAATTCCATATTAGAAAAATGGTCCTGGGAGATAACACCATCCAGTGAATTCCAACCAAGGTCCAATATTTTCTTTATGGTGCCGTTCAAATGATTGTTTCCAAGAGAGAGAACAAATAAAGACGAAAATCTTGCGAGATCATCGGGCAACGGACCTGTTATTTGATTGTGGTCCAAGAGTAATGTCTCCAATGATCTCTCAATTGGTCCAGTTTTGTTCTTTTAATTTAGGTTACTTCTTTTATGGTGAAAACTGAGTAGTTTCACAAATCTTTAACAGTACAAACGAAGAAAAGTTGTCAGGTCCCTTCAATAGGTTTTATAGACGAATTCTAAAAATAAAATCATTTATTTTTTAGCTTTATGTTACCAATTCCATCACTATCTTTTTTTCTTTTTTTTTAATCAGTGAAAAGAGTAATTTTATTAACAATTAATACTCGAGAAAAATTTAACAAATTCAAGCAACTAAACCCAGGACATTAAGCTTCTTTCTGTATGCACCTAGACCTCATGAAAGAAGTGCATTAATGTATCAATACAGTTATATTGGTTTCGCAGCTATCTCATCTTCAACTTGATGCTACGTACAATTAAGAAGAGATTGCTACAATAACTTGTGTAACTAACTATGCTCCAAGCTCACTTTCAGCTAGGATTCAGAGTCATAGAAAAGCATAAAAATTTATGCAGAAGAGTCCTAAAGTAAACCATCCATTAGTGAGTTGTGACGGAAATGCTTACATTTGATAGTAACATCCTTAATAGCACCAGTAATGCTTTCACTCTTTGCTTCCACTTTGGCAACTTCACTTTCTAGTGTTACAATCTCAGATTGCAGCTTCAATATCTCAGCTTTCTTCAATAAGAGAGCCTTGTTCTTAAATGCAACAAGTTTTTTCCATCTTTATTCCATTAACTTTCGGGTTCTCGTATTCCTTAATTTTATCAACTGCTTCCACAAGTTCTTCATATCTGTTGCGAAGCAATTTTACATCTAACTTTACAAGCTCCGCATCAGTTATAGCAGAATGCAAGCACTGAAGATGACTTCTTCGAAGATTTACGAATCGCACAGTATCCAAATCATGAACAGCTTCACAAACCCTCTCCAATGCAAAAGTAAGCATTTTGCTGCATTTGATAGGATATTCTTGTGCAATGTCGCCATGCTTGTCCATTATGGCACTAAGAACTGGAGCACACCTTGGATTTATAGAATAGGGACACATCTATTCATTACAGTTATCTGTTGAACAGCTTTCATCTGTGCCGGTTAGATCATCAAAAGTACTTGCCATATCAAGAACTGATGTGCCAACACTATCAATGCTCAATCTGTCTGGGCTGTATGCACCTTGTTCCTTGGTACATGATTGAAGTGCAGTGTTCGGAACAAATTCTTGTAAATAAATAATGGAAGGTGCCTCAACAACATCAGACTTATCCCTGCTAATTTCATTCAAAGCATCTCCCGTGTCAGGACAACGAGAGGCAAAAATGCCTTCTGCAGAAGATTGATCAACGAGAGGCAAAAATGCTCTCTGCTGAGCCACTATGAATTGCAGTAAGAGCAACATATGCATCAATTGCACCACTAGAAGTCTCTTCACTGATAACTTCCTTGCTTGCACCTTCAGGATATTTATCCGTGGAAGTTCTTTTTTGCCCGATGGAATCAGCAATAATTCCTCAAATTCCTTCTTCAGCAACGCTTTCATTGACTGCCCTTCTAGCTTGCTGCTCTAAAAATTCTATTCCAGCCAAGGTGGAGGTAGATTCTGACTGAAAATTGCCATCATTCTCGAGAACTGTTGAAAATAGTAAGGGACAATTGTCCCACATCGGAAAAATGAGAAACAAAAGAAGAGCATAGAAGCTAAGTGGTGGAAATAGCTGAAGTTACTTAAGTCATTTTAACAAGAATACCATCCATCTCAAACCCAACAATCCACAACAAAAGTCCAAGATCAAAATAAACAAGCCCACAATCACTGAGACCTATCCAAATTCTAATTAGAACAAACTCCCGACTTACATCTAAAAAAAAAAAGAAAGATGCTTTCTACAGTGTGTTTATTATATGATTTTAAACAATTTGCATTAATTCTATCTGTTATTTATCATCAATTAATTTGTGTTTTATAAATTTTTCCATAACATGAATTAATTATAATTACTTGAGGACATAATAAATAACAAATGACAGAATTCAAGTTATCTTATATCCATGTTAGTTCAACATTCAAATGGGATATATTTTTGACATAATATTCCATATTGTTGGAGTAAAGGAAAATCAGCAAGAACCTTGTTTGGTATCCGAGTTGGTACATACGTTTCTCTCACACTCAGAAACAGGGTGCACTTCATTTACAAGATTCAAGGGCATGGAAGAACCACAGTTGTAGATGGATTTATGTTCATCCAGTTGATTTGGAAAGAAAGCATTCTTTCCAAGAAACACAGCCCACAAATAATACCTCCCAGAAGTTGTTCCTAGTATAAATCATTGGAAAGAAAAAAAAAAAGAAGAAGAATTTAAATCAATTAAAAGATATAATTTAGATTTGTATGTCATAAATCAAGAAAGGGGGAGACAAACGTATGAAAATAGCATGTATTTGAGTCATATGTTATTATCATAGAAGGATGCTTTCACTCATTCCAGTATTTATATGTAAGCTGAAGGGATGTAAAAACCAAGACAGAGATATCATCAACTACAGCTTTAAGAACAATGTCTTTCCCGGTTATATCATTCAGCAATCTATCAAAAACTCCACCAGTTCTGTAGCAAAAGAGAAAAGATGTCACAAAGAAAATAATACAGAAACAAGACTGCAAAGCATCATACGATGAAAGCAAGAAAGGAAATATCACCTTCTGTCTACTGGAAGAAGGTAATGGTCAATAACATTATCAGTTGGAGGAAAGGTATCAAAACTGACAGGCCATACATCTAGCCTAGAAACCATTTCTAATTGAAGCAATTGTGGTAGCTGTTGTGCCACTCAAACACTTTAGCACCAGCTTTACCTGAAATATGAGCTGCAAGTCTATTCACTGTACCAATAGTTTTACAATTGACACAAATGCTGCCTCTGTTAAGAAAGAATATAAGGATTATATAAATAGAATTATATCAGGAATGCTAAATATCAAAAGCTACAATTCACAAATCTTTCTCTAAGAAAACTGAAAGAAGGAAAGAGAAAAACTTACATCTAAGTAGGATCCTTAAATGCTGTTGCAATAACATTAAAATCTTGATTTATCATGTTTGATGGTTCACCTGTACCTCCCACCAGGTTGTTAAAATTAGCATGCTTGCTTTTCATTTTCTTGCAATTTCTCTAATTCTTTAAGCTAATAAATTTCCTTTGCCTTTCACATTTTGTGAAAAAGGCCACATCTCTCTCCTGATTTAGTAAGGAACAAGCACAAATTGCCTCAGTAAGTTGGTTATCCTGATGTGGTCCATTTAACGGCAAGGCTTGCTCTTTTGAAATCAATTTTCTTGGTCCTCTGGGTTTTCTGGAGGGCTTATTCTTCTCCAAATTTGAACTATTTTTATCTGGTTGGATATCCTTCAAGCGTTGACTTCTCCTTAGTTGGACAAAGGGAAGCATTTCACAAGCAGTTCTTTGTGCAACTGTAGGTAGATAAAGCTCAACAGTCAAGACTGCAACTTTTTAGGATCCTGACACTTGTTCACTAACTAACTAACTAACTGACTAACTAACTAATATACTACTCATGTATCAATTGATTGAAAACCATGAATGTACCTAACTGAGAAATTACTTACAAATATAAGTTGTGGGAGAGGTTGTTGGCCTCACTTGCTGCAAGAGAATACAAATAACAGTAAACGTAATAAACTAAGCAAGCACGGACCAATTAAACCCCATAGAAGACGATAAGG
Organism: Jatropha podagrica; assembly: GCA_947857235.1. Lineage (NCBI taxonomy): Eukaryota > Viridiplantae > Streptophyta > Magnoliopsida > Malpighiales > Euphorbiaceae > Jatropha > Jatropha podagrica. Next base: position 16,964 of record CANUEP010045381.1, on the reverse strand, counting down.
AAGAGAGAAAATTCTTCCCAGGGCAAAGAGAGGGTAATATCTTCATCACTCTAGAGAAAATAATGCCTTCAAGACAAACAAGAACAAGAATTATCATGTGGATATCTATAGTTACAAATTTTAGAAACTGCAAAGCATGTGACTCCAAGCCCTAAATCTGTAAATTCTTCCAAGAAAATGGGACTTTCTTTGACTATATAGAAGTTCCAAAAAAGAGGATTTTTTAATATCTCTCGAGAGCTAACCACACTACAACAACAACAACCTGCATTTAGGTGGTATTCTTCTTTGTTTTGTTTACATAATTGGACAACATATAGATTTTCAGAAGGAAAGATGCTTTTTGGCACGCAAATATAGCTACCCTTAACTAAAAGCATCGCTAAAATGGTGATATTTGAAGAGAATCTTAAGGAAGCTCGAGGACTTACATGGAAGCAACTTATACACGGATCTAAGGTTGTTTAAGATCTATTACATAGTTCCCAAAATTTTATTTGAAGTTGCATAAGACCCTTTTGCTCACAGTTCCACCAACAAAAAATCTAAAAGTAATTTTTTTTTTCAGCATTCTCAAAATATTAATAATAATACCAACAATTTTGTTCTATTTTACCTTTTCATTTGGGATAAAATCTGGAGCATTATGCCACAGCCGCTTTCATTTTCTTCTTCAGTTCCTCCTCACCAAACACAAACTCTTCTAGCCATGATTGATTCCCGAGAAAATGAGTTATTAACTCAACAGAAAAGTTTCTCACGGATTTCTTTAAAATCCGAGGGGAAAAAGACTCCATACTTCTCCCTATTTTACACTATTTTCCAAGAAAACAGACACAGAAAAGTTATAAAAACCTTAACTTGGCAGCAACAAACAACATAATGTGCCATGAAAACCCATCAACCATAAAGCACTTGTTAACTACAAAATAATTTAAATGACAAAAAGAAACTTAGAGAAAACATAAACTTGAATGGTTAAAACATTAAAATCCTTTGGCTTTAATGGGTCTAAATTATACTGTCAGTACAGTTCAGACACCACACTCAGTAGCATTTTTCTGTTAGTGCATATCTCTGTTTTCTTGATTGCCTTCTACTTGCATATAGAAAGCGAAAGGGCAGTCCTTTTTCAGTTTTTGTTTTTTTACACCGCCCTTCTAGCTTGTCGTCTAATTTAGGAAGTGCTATGTCAGCTATGAAAATTTGCTGGACCCACTATGATTCGAATTTTGAACACTACAGCACACTAACATAAGATCGATCATTAGAATAGTTCTCTCTTTCTTTTTTCTCTTTATCCATTGAATAGTTCATGGATCTTGTTCTTAATGAAATCTGATGAGATGTTAGTAAAGGGCTTAAACTCAACGGACTTGAACAAGTTACTGGGAAAAAAAAAAATACAAACTGGAATATCCTTCAAACCAAACAGATAGACCTCAACAAGTGAAAATTGAAAAACCAAACGAAACAAAATGATTTCATTCCTCATCAGGTATCCTTCAAGAACATCTCAAAACTATCCCCATCATTTTATAAACTGTCTTGAATAAGAAAACCAAGAAAAAAATGACAAAAGACTAACAATTTACAAAAGAAGCAACTTTTGTTTTCTTCACAAAATCAGATTGTAATCGCTTTCCTGCATTCACATTTCTCTACTTGTCCCACTGCTGAAATGGCTACTCGGAGACACCCATGACCCTTCATTGGTATCCGGACCGTCAGGATTTGTTGCTAGGCCTATAAGACTATTAACGGCTTCTCTAACTTTTGGCCTAAATTGCTGATATGGATGCACACAATTAATTCCTACACTTAGCAACATTTCCATCTCCAGTTTATCAAACTTCCCTTCTAATTTTGAATCAGCAGCCTCAATAAGTTTCCCTTCGTATAATAATTTCCGTATCCAATCAACAAGCACAGTACCATCATCTTCAATAGGCTTTTTTCCTGTGGCAACCTCTAGCACAACCACACCAAAGTTGTAAACATCAGTTACAACAGAAGGAACACCAAATTGAAGATATTCTGGAGCACTATATCCCGTTTTTTCAAATGTAACTGGAATATGTTTATAGATGTATGCTACACCAAAATCTCCAAGTTTGGCATTGAATTCTTCATCAAGAAATATGCTGCTGGTTCTTATATCTCCATGAATTAACTTGCATTCTTCGTGTAGATACGAAAGAGCAGAAGCAACTCCAAGAACTATATTTAGCCTTTGCTTCCATGAGAGGACAATCGAAGAACTCGTATTATTATGAAGGATTCCGTCAAGATTGCCATTACGTAAGTACTCATAGACAAAGACTAATTCTTCTTCCTCAGAGCACCACCCCCGAAGCTGAACCAAGTTATTGTGTCTTAAGGAATAGGCCATTGTTGCAAAATTAGGGATGGCTTGGTCACGAAACCATTCTGGGAGTTGGAACCTCTTAACTGCAAAAGTTCCTAGATCTCGAAAAAACCCGCGATATATTGTAGCTGAATCTCCTTCTCTAATAATTTTATCAGGAGAAAACCCCACGGTAGCTATCATTATGTCTTCAATTGAAAATCTTTTTAGTCCTTCTTGAGCTATGAGAATTTGATCTTCTTGATTTCTTTTGCCAAGATTACACTTCCTTTGCCTTATTGCAAAGTAAATGGCAGTTATGGCGAATGCATATGTAACCAAACAAGCCAAAACCAACACCAAAGTCTCTGTTGTTCTATCATGAAAATCAGTTTGGTCATCATTATTATTTGGAGCTTCTGCAGAATCCACGAAACAAACATATTCTTCAGTTGTATTCAAAGTAGTATTGAATCGCCAATAATCAATTACATGAACGGCAGAGCCTTCCCCATTAGAAGCAGAGAAACCGACATGCATAAACTCCTTAAAGTACTCAGAAAGATCAACTTTAGACACAATAATAGGCTTTGGAGGCTTAATTTTCAAGTAATTAACCCAAACCTGAATCAACTTATCAGAATCTATGTACTCAATCCAAGAATTGATATTTCTCCCACTTCTAAGATCAATCCCTTCTGGTACAACATCAACAGAAGCAAAAGATACAACTGTGTTATTGACATCAATTCCAATATGATTATTGTTGATATCAAAAAGGGAACGATCATGACTTGTATCAAATTCAACGGCAAAGAATGAATCTTTTGGATTTAAGGCCCTTCCTGCGGGAAGACCCATGTACCCATTATAGAGGCTAAAAGATTTGGGATTAGAAGTGATCAAGAATGCCATACCGTCACCAAAAGAGCACGTTGGAGATGGGATTATGGAGAAGGAGAATTGGATAGAGAAAGATGCAATCTTTTTGGTTCTTGGATCAACAAACCTAATTGGATATCGATAGAGAGCTCTTCCAACCCCAGAATTAGAAGAAGAGTTAGAGACAGAGCAATTCTGTTCTTGAGTGAGAGTAATGGTATTGTTTCTAAACCTAGCATCTCCATAGAGAGTGATACTGTTTGCAGGCGAGAAAGAGACGGAAAGCGAGAGAAAAATGAAGTTGAAAAGGAGAAAGAAATGGAACCATAAGAGCATAGTAGTTGTAAATTCCATTGTAAAGAAAGTAAAAAGAAGAATCTTGGTTGCTGGACAGAGGTGGTTCTTGAGAGAGAAAAAATAGGTGTTTAGCAGAGATTTCTACGAAGAAGAAGAACTCAAGGTGGACTTTCTTGTTTATTTGAAGAAGAAGGCTGGGGGGAGAGAGAGAGAGAGAGAGAGGGAAAATTGGAGGGAAAAGAACCAGTTTGTTACTGAAGTGAATGAGGAGGAGAGATTGGGCCTCCTTTTTCAGTCACTGGGCCTAGAAGTCTGTACCTTTTCAATACCAGGGATGTTGTAGACCTGCAGTTTGAGGGGATGAAACTTCAGATTTGAGAATCGATGAAATATACACCTTTAGTACGACGTCATTTTCAGCCACAATATTCACCCACTTGCAACGACATCGTTTACAGGTCTTCCTGTTCTCACCTTTTAGCTTCTAAAACGACTTACCCGAACCGGTAAAAGCGGAGACAGCAAAACAAGCTTTCTTTCTCTGGCAATGGAAGCTAATATCTGTGCATCCCTTGGCCTTCCATCTCCAGACTCTCGTAATCCATCCCATTCAGTAATCCAAAATGACTTCACCAATCTCTTCACTCACTTCTCCTCTCCCTTTTCCACCCAAACCCCACAAAAAACCACCAAAAACCACGACAAACCCATCGCCAAATCCCTTCAATTTGCTTCCAATTCTCTCTCCTCAAACCGCAAAAGAACACCGGATTTCTCCAAATGGCTCAAACCCACTTTAAGAAACGGCCCCAAAGTCCAATCCCTCATGAAGAACCTCTCTGTCTTTGAACGAGCACTAATAGGAGCTGGGGGTGGTGGCATAGCTGGTGCATTTACTTATGTGTGTTTGCACCCGCTAGATACAATCAAAACAAAGTTGCAAACAGAGGGTGCATCTCAGATTTATAGCAGCACATTTGATGCTATAGTCAAAACATTTCAAGAGAAAGGGATTTCAGGGTTTTATAGTGGTGTATCTGCGGTCCTTGTGGGTTCTACGGCATCATCAGCTGTGTATTTTGGGACTTGTGAATTTGGGAAATCAATTTTATCCAAATTAGAGAGATACCCATCAGTGCTTATCCCTCCTACTGCTGGTGCCATGGGAAATATTGTATCATCAGCTATTATGGTACCAAAAGAATTGATAACTCAAAGAATGCAAGCTGGTGCTAAAGGCAGATCATGGCAAGTATTGTTGAAAATATTAGAAAAAGATGGTATCTTGGGTCTATATGCAGGGTATTCTGCTACTTTGTTAAGAAATTTACCTGCTGGTGTATTAAGTTATTCTTCATTTGAGTATTTAAAGGCGGCAGTATTAAGTAAGACTAAAAAGAGTCATTTGGAGCCTATTGAGAGTGTATGTTGCGGGGCATTAGCTGGGGCAATTTCAGCATCAATAACAACACCACTTGATGTGGTTAAGACAAGATTGATGACACAGGTGAATAAGGAAGTGGTGGATAAGGTTGCAGCTGCAATGTATGGCGGGGTTTCTGCTACTGTTAAGCAGATTTTGAAGGAGGAAGGCTGGGTTGGATTTACTAGAGGAATGGGTCCAAGAGTGGTTCATAGTGCATGCTTTTCTGCTTTGGGGTACTTTGCATTTGAGACAGCTAGACTTACTATTTTGCATCAGTATTTGAAGCACAAAGAGTTGCGTGAATTGGATGTTGCTCCTGCTTGATTAATGGCTATAAATCGAGTATTAGGTGCTATTATTGGTGATAATTCTTATCCTTTCTATTATGGCTTTGTTTTTCTTAAAAAAGTTATATATCATTCTTTCTTTATTGTACGCATTTTGGATAAAGAAACTTAGATTCGGTCCATTAAATTATGGAAGAATTTCTTGTTAAACAAATATGGCTTACTAAAATTTATTGCTGCAGTTCCTGTGATTTTACTCCTAATATCTGCACACATATATTAGCTTTTCCTTTCACAGGAACGTACAAAAACAATAGCTTTTTAATAGTACACTGAGTTTTGGTTTTGCTATCGTTTAAAAGAAAAAAAAAAAAAAAGAAAGAAAGAAATAAAAGAGCAAGCTAACCAACAAAGATTAAGTTTTGGCTTGATTAATTGCTCTAGGCTATTTTATTGCACCGATACCATACAATTTAGTTGAACATTTTACAGGATTCCTTATGTAATTGAATCTTATTGCAGTGACAAGTTGTTTACATCTGAAGACACATTTGACATGGTTATCTCAGATTTCAAAAGAGCTTTTTTTGCTTTAGATAGGTTAGTTTGACATTTTTTGAGGAGCCTTTTATTTCCTTTCTTCCTTTTTTTTTTAATGTTGTTGATCAATTTAGATAGGACTGTCCCTTTAGACAGGTTTGTTTGGAGGATTATTTTTCTTCTTTTTTCTCTCTCTTTGATGCTCTTGTACCCTTCTGTGAACAAAAACATCTAATATGAAATGGCTTTGTATGTGCTTCAAAGCACCCATGAATTCAGTTTGTAGTGCTTCTGCTGTATCTAGGGACAAAGTCCAAGTACCCAAGGCATCCAATCTTGTAGGACCTATGGAGGCTGTTACGTGGTTTGAACTTGTTGTGACTTCCTAAGCCACTGTGGAATAATCTTACCTTTGTGCTGAGACTCTGAGAAGATGGAACAAATTTTGGTGTTTCCTATTATTTTATATAGATGGTAAAGGCTGTAGTGCATCTGCACCTAAACAATTGACTACTGGCAAAAAAATTTCCCAGTTTTTGTATTTGTATTCTGTGTGAGTTCTTGAAATTCATACCTTCCTTCTTCTCTAGTATTGTTCTGTTATAGGTAATTAGCATGACATATAAAACAAGTGCTTCCAGGTACTGGAGGATAAATTGAATCCAGAAGGGTGCACTTGTAGTTTTGTAGGGTTTAAAGCAAGGAGCTCAACTTGGCAATCAATAATGGGGTAGTGCGTCTGGAATAAAAATTCTTAGTATGCAGACATTGGGTTGAAAAGGCTACCATCATAATAGTTTGAGCACAGATTGATCTACTTATAGTGGCTTGCTGTCTGGTAAAGATACTAATGTGGGAGAATATCTGAGTTGATATTTACCTTTGTTGTTTTCAAGATGAGTGTGAATTACTTACTTGTCAATGGATAATTGATTCTATACTTGTTACAGTCCAACCCAATTCAAATTTTATTGCAATTCATGCACATACTTTGAATACTAGAAACCTATCCAAATCTAGAAGGTTTTAATACTAGACACCTATCCAAATCAAGGACATAGAAACCAGCCGATTTGTTTTGAAGAATGACTGTGATTCTGATGTTAGATAATGATATGATTATTACTAACAAAAAATTTTCCTCTTCTCTCTTTTTGAAAACTAGTGGACAATATGATGGAAGCTAGAGAGAAGGTAAAAGAATATGTGAAGCAAGAAGATCAAATTTAAGAAGTGAGGAGGGAATTGTTTTTCTCAATGCTAAAGGTGTGTTTTGCATTTGATCCAATAATGATGCCTTGCGCTTGCACAATATAAAATAGTCTATGAAGTGAATGAATGCTTGTCACTGAATATTTGATGTCTGTAACTGAGTGTGTTTGAGCAAAAATAAAAATTTTTGTTGTGTACACAGGTCTGTTGTTAACATGAGAGCATGTCCGTAGCTGCTGGTATGGTGACTTGTATTTATTGTAGCTATTACTGCATGTCATTGCTTGCTTTGGATGAAATTCTCTGTATTCAACTTCACAGTCCAATGGTAATTAGTCCACAAATCTCTCTATAAGCCGATATTTCTTTTAGTTGGGGAAAGCCGGTTGCAACCATTTTATTTGTCCTTACAGACCAAAGATATTATCCAGGCCATGTTACTGTTACAACCAGTGGCCACTTAAATGGGTGAAGTTTTTAAATTAGATCGCGCTGCTTTGAAATCTAATGGTGGTTTTGTCTGTTCGGGTTTGATTGTGTCGACTTAAAGATCTATATTAGTTTAATTTGTGGAAAGTGATAGAAAGTGAAAGAAAATGAAATTACAGAAGGGAGAGAAGAATTTTGAAGGAAAATGAACTGAGAAGAGAAGGTGAGAGAGAGAGAAAGAGTGTTGAGAAGAAAGAAATTGTATTGTATTGTATTGTATTTTGTAAGAGTTACAGAGTATAATTGGCAGCAGCCACAGGGCATTTGGCCCAATGGTAGAGGGGCTCAAACAAGCAAATGTTGTTTGAAATTGGGGCTCTACGATGCACGAAAACAACTTCTAGCCATGGGCATTTCGTGTTTCGGAAATGTTTCCTTGCATCTATTTTCTGGTATAACAGTCTCTATATCCATGTAACATAGCGGGGGGCCTGGGGAGAGTACAACGCCTACAGGTAGAGCAATGTAATTAGAAATCACTGATAGATTTATACAGTTGCCATTCTCTTAAATAGTATGGAAAACCATATAATGCCTAAGAGGGGGACATCAAAGGAATGTAGCGACGATATACCCGCCACACAGAAAGGGATAGCTACTTACTCCAGTAAAAAGGCTTTTGAAAAGTCATGCATCTGAGAAACTCTCTACGCCTTTGTTCAATCTTTCTATATGTGGATGCTAAGCAGTTGAGAGATTGTTGTCTTGTGGCTAATACCCAAGCTTCTAAGAAGTCTGCAAAAAAGCTTATTGCCGGTAAATATTTTATTCAAATTAAGAGAATTTGTCAAAATTGTAGAAATACCCAAATTGGAGCCTTTTTTTATATATATAATACCTCTTTTATGTTGCATTTGAAATTTTACGTTTTTTAAAAAAATCATTAAATTTATTTAAGTTACAATAAATTATTGAGTAAATTGATTATGTTATTTTTAATTTAACACTAACTATCTAAGAAACCATCAAATTAAAATAATAATTATTTATCATATACAAAGAAAAAAAAATACTTATTACTCTTTAAATCCACAAATATGATAAATATTTTAAAACAAATTATTTTTTCAACTGTGACAAGTAATATGGAATAGACGTGTAGTATATAATTTTGAAAAATTACTACTTCATCCCAAATCTTGCCAAAATTAATCAATTTGTCTTTTACAATTTGCAAATATTTATAATACTAATTTTTTAAAAAAATTACTATTGTGTCTCTCTATTTTACCGAATTAATTAATTTGCAATTATTTGTACTTTTTAACTGAAAATATGCAAATTATTAGCTGAAGCATAAAACAATATATCACATAGTATATTTTCAAAAAGGTATAAGCAAAAAGCATGTATTTTGATAAATAACATGAAAAAATAGTACTTCTCTCGTGATTTTACCATTTCACCCTTTTGGAAATGACGGTGTAAGTATGGTATAAGGTCATAAATGGATGAAAACATTTGCAGGAAAATCATTTTACATACAAAGATTAAATTTCTTTTTTGAGCGAATATAAAGGTATATTTATAGATATTCTTATAACACTCTTAAATAATTTTCCAATTAGACTGATCTAAAAAATTACTAATCACTGAAGCAATAGAAAGTAAAATGTACAGCATGCAAAAGCGACACATCTTTGTCAAAATAATAAATGAAAGTAGAGAAGTTTTGTCCATGCAAGAAAGACAACTTGAAGTTGACCCCACGACCAAATGTAATGAAGGAAGCAGAGGTAGTCTCTTCCAGAACAACCTGTGGCCCAGCACAAAGGCGTAGCCTAACATATCATGGATCAATATAAATGCTTTGAGAAAATGTCAAGAGGCTTATAGTTCTGGCAGTCAATATTTTCTGTGGCCAAATTATATCCATTCGCGTAGATCTAAAGAACAGTAACACCTAATTGCATTGGCCATTGACAACAAACATATTTAATTAGTAAAAACTGGATATTTTTTAGAGAAAAAAAAAATGTGTGTTTATTTCTAGCCATGATATTTTTTACCATTTGCCGAGAAAAAAAATCAACGGAAAAAAAAAGAGTTATTCATTGATTGGTTTTGAGTATGGGATGTTCCACGGTTTAAATTATTCGCCTCTCTCTATAAATGCGTCTCTGTGAAATTCTCTGTTCAGTCCTGTTAAATATATTATCTTGAGATCTTAGAAAAAAGGAAAAGGAAAAGAATTCTTCGTTTACATCAAAGTATATAAAATATATTTTTTAACATTGAGTAGGCTAGAAAAGAGAAATTCCTCCCAACTAAAATATTGATCCTAATGCCTGCAAATGGCCCTGTAGTTTTGACTTTAGGGATTGGACACTCCGTCCAAAATCAAAGGGGAAATTCTATGCAAATTGCTCTTTCATTAGTGCTATTCTCCCCTACAGTTGCTCTATTTTGACATTTTCAATTCCCACATGTAAAAGTGCCTACTCGTTTAGGATCGGCATTATTGACATTGTCATAGGATATACTTTCTCCTCCTTTTTCTTTTCTCCGTTTCTTTTTCTTTTTTCCTTTCTTTTTCACACACTTCAAAGTATATTCAGTAAAATTAATTATTTTAATAATTTTTAATTTTTTTAGTAGCTATAATTATTTTAATTATTAAACAAATACTGAGAACTAAATATATTTATTTTTTATAAAATATTATTTTAATTTTTAAAAATTAATTCAAATGCGATGTTATTAAATACCGTTAAAAATAATAAAATAATTTAAAAATTATTATTAAATACAGATTAAATTTGAAAATACAATTTATTTCTGCTAATTCAATGGATGTATATCTCTTTTCTCGGCATTTCAAATTTCCCATCAAGTAAGCAATTTTAGCATCTAGCTTGCTTTATTTTTGTCCAGGTTTGCCGAAAAAGATGATTACTTTTATACAATCACAGGGAGCCATTCTTTTTTTCTTATCGAAAAAATAAATTTTTGTTGTCTCTTTAACTTTCCATCTGCATCATTAGCTCATTACTCCACTAACCATAATTTAAAGATTTTATAAAAAAAAAAAAAAAAAACTATAATTTAAAGATAATCAAATGATCATTTGCAACAATCACACTGAACCATATGAAGGATTATAATAATCATATAATCTGATCGATGAAAGTGACTTATTCTTTTTTATTTATTAATTCAAAACCAACCTTCTGTTTTTATTTTCCATTGCAGACACCTTTTTTCTTTTTGGTTTTATTTTGCATACCATTTATATTAATTAAATAATAAAATCTCCAATTAAACAAAATATTATTAATAAAATTATTGAATTTATTAAATATTTATATATAGAATAAAATTAAATGATTTGAATTTTATTATTAATTAAAAGGATATAGAATCAAGAAAACTTACATATCATAGTTATCTTTAATTTTATCCCTCAATTAAGCAAATCTGATAAATCCATAAATGTTTAAATTATATCGCTCAAATTTCTAATTGACAGTGAAAGAAAATTAATATTCAAAAATCAAAAGAAAAAAAGAAGATAGCAAAGAATAGAAAGAAATCATCTGTAATGTCAAATAATTGTATAAATTTCATTAGAGAAGTTGAATGGTCAATTCTACCGCTTACAACTTAAAAATTAAAAAAAAAAAAAAAAATTTCTTTCCTTTCATTGTGTGTTATGTTAATATCAACAAAATCCTATTTCATGTCTCCCCTAAAATTATGAAAATTAACTTTTTTTTTTTTTTTCTTCTGTTTTTCAATATTTCCAATTGCAAATCTAACAGGGCATGATATGAGTAGTTTTGGTCTCATAACTCATCACCATCCCATTTCCACCATTTTTGTACTTATTTCTCAGTACCTTAATCAATTCTCCGCACATTCTTCTCACAGTCCCATCTCCTTCGCTTTGCATCACCAACAATAACTTCGTCAATCCATTGCTGCTCATAACCTTCTCCTGAACCCTCTCGTCCCTGAACGTACAGCACAAACTCCACAACACCAATACGGCATCCTCCGTCGCCGTTTTTGACACCTTCATTAATCTCTCTACAATATACCCCGCGCATTTCGCGTCCTGGCTTATTGCTGCCCGACCTTCTGTGCATGTTGAAATGATTGATAATAGCTTTAGGCACTTCTCGATCAGTGAAACAGCCGCGTTTTTGTTCGAGAGGGTGTTTGATAGGAGCTGAACGAGTCCGAGCTGGACGATTTGACTCTTGATTGAGCGAGTTATGGTTACAGAGATCAAGAGAGATAAAACGGTCTCGTGTAAAGCTGGTAGATCAGTTTCTGATTTGAGGAGATGGAGAAGAACCGGGATGAGATTTTGTGTTTCAGCAATGAGCCGTTTCGATTCATTGTTGAGTGAAATTGAACCCAAAACTCTAATGGATTCCATTTTCGAATTTAAATTTCCATTTTCGATGACGGAGAGAAATGAAGACGAGCAATTCTGAGTGTTTTGAAGGAATAATCTGTGCACTTTCTCTCTGATTCCATTTTGAACCAAAATTAAGTCCAAAACCCTAATAATCAACTCCAAAACCTCAATTTCTACTCCTTCTCTGCTTAAAACACTAACAATTGCATCAATAAAACTATCAAATCTCACCAAAAATCTACTATTCTCCTCTGAATAATTCAAGAACTCCACAATCTTCACCAGCGATTCCACTCTCTCACGCTTAATTTCCTCAGTCCAAATCCCAACTTGCTGCTCGGAGATCGTCGCCGCGGCCGGAGAGTTGTCGGAATCAGGCCGGCGAGTAGAAGATTGGTTCCAGAGGTTGATAAGGCGGTGGAGAGTGAGATTAGGAACGAAGTCTTTGTTGTCGAGGACCTGCATGGTAGCGGGACACGTGTCGTGTCCACTATCGAGCCAGTGCTGGATACTGGAGCGATCATATGTGACGCCAGTGCAGAGACTTACCGGAGACTTCATGACGTCGAGAGATATTGGACACCGGAAGAGATTGGGTACGGTAATGTACAGCTCGTTTCTTCCCATCTTTTTTATGAAAGAGAGAAGGAGAGAGGGAAAGAAAGAGAAAAACTGAAAAGAGTTTGGGAGCATGGGAAAAGATTGGAGGAGAGAGGGTTTTGTAGGAGAAGAGTCAAAGGGGATGACGTCGTTTGATGAAATGGTGGTGGGTTAGGTCGCTGGTCAAAGTGTCCAACACGGAGTTTTGTTTTTGTTAAATAAAATATGAAAACGGAAATTACAAATAGTAGTAAAATATGAAGGGAATGGAGTAGGATGCAAGCGTGGAACATGGGAAGCACGAGTGGACTTGTGTTGTGTCCATTTGGTTCGCGTAATTTATGGAGTGTCCCTTTGGGTTGTTCTTTGAATGATGGTCCCCACACTATGCATAGCCAAAAGGGGTAAAGGCAAAGGAAAGATTTCTTAAAGAAGAGGGAAGACGAAGAGGAAGAGAAGGAAGAGGAACCAAAAGTTATTAGAAGACCGATTCAACAATCTTTTTCTTAAAGTGAGGTTAAGAATTTAATTTTCCCAGACGAAATAAATATTTACTTGAAGTTCTTTATTTTTCAGTGAGCCGATCCAATACAAATAAAATTTGGACCATCTTTGATATGATGTAATTAACCATGTAAAGAAGTGGAGATTACGTTAGATGATTGATTATATTATTTAGTTAGACATTTTCTAGATAATATAATGTAATTGAGATTACATGTGTAATTTTCATTATATAATTTGATGTAATATTTATTACATAAAAAAATACATGTATTGTTCATTATATCAAGCATACGCAATACCAATTATATCAAGTTGCCCCAATAAAAATTTACCATTCAAGGTTATTTAACATTGCCACCTCACCACTATAATCATCACAACCGCTCTACCACCACTAACACCATAGCATCACCACTACCACCATCATTTAACCACTATTCCATCACCCCTACCACTATTTCCACCACTACCACCAATACTCCACTACCACCATTGTGCCACAACTATTACCACTACAACTGCTACCACCATTATCACTCCGCTACCACCACTATTGACCATCAACACCGCTCTCACCATCGCTACCGCTCAACCACCATAGCTCTCACCATCGCTCCAACACCACCACTTTCACCTTCGCCACCGCTCCACCACTTCAATTACTACCACTCTCACCACCACCAATGCACTACCACCTCACCATCGCTTCACTACTATTACCATTGCTCCATCGCCTCTGTCTCAACTACCACCACAACCTTAACCACCACCACCATTACTGCTCTATCATCTCAACCACCATCACTCCTCCACCTTAACCACCACCGCCACCACCTCAACTAGTACCACCATCACTCCACCACCATAACCACTGTTCCACCACCTCTACCTCAACCATTATCATCACCACTAGTTTTCTACCACTATCATTACCACCATAACCACCACCACCACAACCTCAACCACTATCATCACCACCAATGCTCTACCACCATCATCACTTTTTGTTGCTACCACCACCACTTTAATCACTCCACTACGACCACCACAATCACCACTTTACCACCACCACCACCACCACATAATAAATATTATATTTTGGTGTTTAACATGCAACACAAAATATATTTTATCATTTTATTTTATTATAGGAATGAGAAGAATATAATGAAAAATCACTAAAAAGATTAAAATACTCATAATTCTATATTATAATTTTAATTTATTCAATGAATATATATTTAAAAAATTTATTTTTAATGACTTAATTAACTTTTATTTTCTTATATTACATTAGGAGTGAGCATTCGATTTGGTTAATTTGATTAATTCGATTAATTCAACCAATTTAATTTGATAAATAAATGTTCGGTTAAAAGTTTAATTGAAGAAAACTAAAATTTCTGGGATCAATTGAAAATTAATTTAACCGAATTAATTAGATTAATCGACTCCAAACTACATCGTTTTGATTAAATAGATAATAAAATTAAAAATTAAAAATATTTTAATTTTTATTTTGATTAAGTAGTAAATAATAATTTCGGTTAATTTTTATTTCAGTTAAAGTCATTTAATTATAAATTTCAATTAAATTTGATTGGTTAATTAATTTTTTATTTTCTTTAACTTTGGTTTAGTTAAGAATCAAAATTAATCCAGTCAAAATGGTACGGTTAAGTTCGGTTAAAAAATTAATTAAGTTATATTCGATTAAGTAAAAAAATTTTAATTAATTTATTTTGGTTAAAAATTTTACTCAAATTAATTGAATTAGCTGAATCATCATCCCTAAATTACATTTTTTCGGGCTTACATTCTTTTAGATTTTTAGTTCAAATGAATTTATAAATCTAAATGATTTTTAATAGCTTAATTTAATAAATAGTTTTTAATTCAGATATTCCTTTTGTATTAATAATGACGTGATGGTGGTGGAGTAGTGGTTGTGATGGTGGTGATGACGGTGGTAGTGGTGGAGTGGTGATGATGATGGTGATGTGATTTGATTGGTGATTACAATAGTAGTGGTGGTGTTGATAGTGGTGGAGTGGTGATGATGGTGTGATTGATGGTAATGAAAGAGTGGTGGTGGTGGTGTGTAACACCCTGACTCCAGCCATTAGAGGAATTGTCCGCTTTGGATCAAATCAGTTCCATTCCATACTAAATTGGCAAGATCCGCACGGTTTTATCTCGTAGGTGAAATAAAAACTTTCCAAGAGGTCACCCATCTTAGGATTTCTGTCAAGCGAGTATGTTTAACCCTTAAGTTCTTCCAACTCTCCAGTCATTCCATCAAAATGAATCTTTGACGATTAGTTACTCCTTTTTTCGATATATGATCCGATTTATTCCTATGTCCAGCATTCCACTACCCTAGCTAGCCTGCCATCCTAGAAGTTCGCCAAGAATTGTAACACCCACCGCCTAATCTAGCAGAACCAGATGACGGATGCCACATTTGGTGCTAAAACAGCGACCTATTCTGCTAATTATCTCCAAATCACATATTAGAAGTAGTTATATTTCTTTAGTGAGGCAAGTAATTAAAATATAAAATATAATTTTTAGGAAAAATCTTACAGAAAATAAAATTTAAGAATAAAATAAAATTTCGCAAGAACTTCCCTTAAAAAAAACACTTGCCACACAAAGAAAATATGCACACTTTCAATATAATTCTTCCATGCCCCAAAAATCTAATTCAATACAAAATGGCACAAGCACTTCTAAATACGCATCCATTTTACTTAGGTTCTCTCATTAATATTAAAATCCATTCATTTCAAGAATATATACATTATTAATCATTCACTACACATAAAATCGAGAATTAATATTTAATCGGCTATCGATTTCATTAAATATAATCTCAATATTTACAACTTCCAAAATGAGTTATATTAAGTTTATACATGACATAATCCACATTCATGTACATATCCTACCAAAAATTTGGGCCACTCTTTGATGCTTCACCCCCAGACTTTAAGAAGCCTCCACCGTTCACAATCTGTACGTGATAAAAATCGACACGCTGAGTGGAAGACTCAGTGATGCTAAATATTTATAATTTAAAATAGCCAAGCAATAATTCACAACATTTTTGAAAACAAAATACTCAAATCATAAAATATATCGAGCACCGAAAATGTGCTAATTAAATCCAAATATTTTGAAAAAAGATAAAGAAATCCACATCTCATAAATTTTTACTAAACTTGGTATAATTTAGAAAATATCATAAATATCATTATGTTTTTTATTTCTTATAATGAGATAAAATTCAAATTTTATTTTATTAAGGCTCGTACTAATACCGAAAGAATGTAAGCAGATTCGATCGTGGCCTATGGAAACGCCACCCACCAATCACACAATCGTAGCCTATGAAAGCACCACCCACCAATATCACACTCGTGGCCTATGGAAGCACCACGCATGGTCTGTGCAAATGTGCAAGCACTACCACAATAATAAGTGCATCCACTTATTTATAAGGGCTGATAACCCTAGTATATGATCATAGCTCCACCAAATATAATGGGCTGATAATCCAAACATGCTCACATATCACAAAACATCTCATCATACCATATACCAATCAAGTATAGTAGAGCCAAAATAATTTCATTCTTTCACAAATAATTATCATTTCTCATCCACCATTTCTTATTCAAAATCTTTTCATAATTATCACATTTTATTTCAAAATACTTCTACTTACAACTTATAAAATCCAACACCACCTCATTTTCTCATGCTCAATAAATTCAAATGGACATGTTCAAAATAAATATACTTAATATAGTATTCCAGTATTTTCATAAACCTCACCTTTGTTGTGACATCCTACCGAGTCGAGTTGAGTCGAGTTGAACCAAACCCGGTTGGGGTAGAATGGGCTTATAAGTGGGCTTACTTGAATGAGAGAAAAAGATCCAAGTGTAAGGATTAGGATTTATTTGCATTCAAAGATCAAGCTTGGGTATTAAGTTATAGCCTTTT
>CANUEP010045360.1:0-33377 GCA_947857235.1 Jatropha podagrica | reverse complement strand
TTGACCCCCCCCCCCCCCCCCCCCCCCTAGGGAACTTAACTATAAAGTATTTAGATTTCCAATTTTTCAATGATAAAATCTTAGACTTCTTAGCAAAGATGTGGCAATTGGTCTTCGCCTGGAGTAGCAGTGATCTTTATTAAGGCAAGCAAAGAAGTGATACAGATCCCCAACCACCCTTGCTATCAAATTACACCCATCTTGGCGAGCTAGGGCAATTATACCACAAAGGAGCCTCAAACCGTTGGGGTGTAATTGACTGATGGTGATCTAATACCCATTGAAGAACGACTTCAAAGGTTCGGATAGGGGAAACCATACTTAGATCGGAAACTTTCCTTATAAATCATTATAGAATCATCGTCTAACAAAGAGTTCATCCTCATTTCTTTAAAAGGTCTAATTAACTTGTACTCTAGCGAAAGGTTGTATGTGCAATATGTTTAGTAGCTTGCCCTCATTAATGTCAGAGGGCACATCGGTGGTCCGAACATTCTCCTTTCTCCCATTCGCCTCTCCCACCCTCAAATTTGTCTCCTCAACATGCTCATCGCTGGACTACTCATGTAATATATGGACTTCCTTGTCGCTAGAAGAAACCATGACCCCAACCAAAGAAATAAAACAAAGAGAAAACAACGAAAACTTACTAAAGAGAGAGAAAAACATAGTGAGAGGAGCTCTAGAATGCAAGAAATGGAAATGTGACAAATGAATGAGAAATGGCCATTATATAGGCTCGACAAGGCACCAAAGAGTCGCCTCACTTAATGAGGCAACACTTCAAGTACCCTCTCACCTAGACCAACACCTTGTTTCTCACGAAACACAACTGCCCAAAGATGAAAAAATGCTGCAAAAATAGCTTCATTAAAATCCACTAACAATTAACATTATTAGAGCTTCATGTAAGATAATACTTCAAATGCTATATTTGAACATAAAATGACCAAATAATTGGTGAGAATTACTGTTAATATATAATAATAATAAATATATTAAAAATAATATTACTCCTAAATTAACTCTAATTAATAGTTAATATAAGACTTATACTCCTTATCATGTATGAATTATTCTGAATCTAGTATATATATTTCATATTTACCCAAATACGAGGATTAAGCAATTTTACCACTTAAATCTAGAGAGTTTAATAATGTGTTTGATTGAAAATCGCTAAATGATGATCTACGATTAAAAGTAAGTTACCTAATCAAGATCATCGATCATTTAAGAAAGTTTATTTGGCGAGATCAAAAGTAGTCTCTTTGACTACTTCGTTACAATCAAGCTCATGTTTGTTTATCTATTAAGAAGAAAATAGCCTTCCTAATTAGGTCAGTAACTACTTTTATTTCCTTGTTTTTTAATTTGCAAAATTTGGTTAATAAATCTATTTTGCTTCCCTTGGAGAATTTTGGTCAGTAAAATAAGGGAAAATATATTTTTTTGTACTTGAGATTTTACAAAATTAATCAACTCGGCCTTTTATTTTTTATTATTATATATTTAGTGGCCGAATTTTGGTTCAGTCTATGGATGGAAGCAAGTGGAGTACCCTTTAATTTTAAGCTACCCATCTCATATTTATTTAAAATTTTACTATCAGTATTCAATTAAAATCCGTTTAAATATATATTCATTTAAGCATTCATATTTAAATTTATTTAAATTTTTTACTATCTATTACCGTTTAAAACCTATTTAAAATACCATTATCTGGGTAGAGGGTAGAGTATTCGTGAATTTTAAATTATTTAAATCTGAATTTATTTAAAATACAATTTTAATTTTTACTAATAATGGATAGAGTACCTGTGGGTATCCATTGTTAAATTTGTTTAATATAGTGGATAACGGGTAGTGAGTATCAAAATACCTAAGCTTGTAACCCACCTATATGTATCATGGTAAAAATTTTATTATCTATATTCATTCCAAACCTATTAATTTATAATTACTCATATTTTCTTTATATAAATCGGAGTGAGGCAAGTACTCTAAAATATCTGCACTCTTTTCATCTCTAGTTTGGTCTTAATAAACAGTATTTCCATTCAAAATCAGAGGTGTTTTCCGTTAAAGGTTGATTAATATTAACAAAAAGAAAGTTTAAGTGAAGATAAAACATAATATCATAATAGTGTATATAAAAATTTAAAATGTAAAAGGTTGAGAGATTCAAGTTCAAAACATATGACTTTCCCATATAAAAATTAATTAATAACATCAAGCATCATGTCACATCCAATTAAGCAAGATATAACAAGAAAACAGTACAAAAATACTTCAATTCGAAAAAAAAAAAAAGAAAAGAAAAGAAAAATTCTTCAATTATATGCTCATTTGTTATATTTACATATAGAAATGCAATAGTACATGCGGCGTTGAAACAAAAGTAGAAAGAAATGGGCAGTGCTTCTCCTCCAAACCCAGTCCCAGCAGCATACCAGGGCGGCACATCAGCGGCGGTTCCTGACTGGTTAAACAAAGGAGACAATTCATGGCAAATGATCTCAGCGACACTGGTTGGCCTCCAAAGCGTGCCAGGCCTTGTCATACTCTATGGAAGCATCGTCAAAAAGAAATGGGCTGTGAATTCAGCTTTCATGGCTTTGTACGCCTTTGCTGCTGTGGTCATCTGCTGGGTCGTTTGGGCCTATAAGATGTCGTTTGGAGAGAAGCTGTTGCCCTTTTGGGGAAAAGCTGGACCTGCCTTAGGCCAGAAGTTTCTTATCAAACAGGCTGCTCTTCCAGAGACAACCCAGTATTACGAAAGCGGAGAGGTAGAGACGGCCATGGTTACACCATTCTATCCGATGGCGTCCATGGTTTGGTTTCAATGTGTTTTTGCTGCTATAACATTAATATTAGTTGCGGGTTCGGTGCTTGGGAGGATGAATATAAAGGCTTGGATGGTTTTTGTGCCGCTCTGGCTGACCTTCTCTTACACAGTGGGGGCTTTTAGCTTGTGGGGCGGAGGATTCTTGTTCCATTGGGGTGTTATTGACTATTCTGGTGGTTACGTTATTCATCTTTCTTCTGGGATTGCTGGATTCACTACTGCTTTTTGGGTCAGTTCCTTTCCTTCTTTTCTTTCTTCTTTTTATTTTCCTTCAAACATTTGTTTTCTCTTTCTTTTCCGCTTATTCATTTCTGGCTTTTTCAGGAGAACTTGACTTGTGAGTTTGATTATTTAGTTTAAATTTGAAATACAAAATCTATATATTTAAAAGGTATTTTTACAGTAAAATTAAATAATTTAAGTTCCACCCTCCATTAAAAAAATCTCATACGTGAGGTTGAAGAATGGAATTTATTAATTCCGCGCAATTATAGATTTTTTTTTTTTTTTTCTCAACGAAGTAAAAGAATCTAACAAATTTAATATATTTAAAAATTTGGTGTAAATTCATTCCAATATAATTTTTTTTATTTTCATGAAAAAAATAAATTATTCTCTACATTTAAAAACCAACTGTCACGATATCCTTATTTGCAATCCTTACATCCCAAATATCATATTTTGAAGGTCATTGACTGAGAAGAAGTTGGTCCCCAAATCATAGTCGAATTCACTATAAATTTTATAATTAACTTATGATTTCAGTTAAAATTTTAATTAGAATGATCAATAATATTTAAAACATCTACTTTATTTTGCATGTTATATTTAAAATCATAAAAGTGACGAATAACTCAAGGATACATAAAAGCTTTTTTCCTCTTTTTGTCTTTTTATTTTTAAATTAAGTGTAAATAAATAAAAAATTATATTATTTCCGTCGCAAAATATAAATTATCTAATGTTTTTACATAGAAATTAAGAAAATAATTAATTTTTCTCATAATTTATGACAATAATTATTATTACTTTTAAAATATTAAAAAAATATTATTTAAATATTAAAAGAATATTATTTATTAATTTTTAAAATATTCAAAATAATTTATATTTTGAAACGAAATAATGAATTATAATTTTAGGATGGATGAACTAAAAAAGCTAAACACTGCAATAAACTTAATAATTAACCTCTCATATTGAAGATAGATTGGAAATTATAAAAACGTCTGTCTATTCATTTAATCATTATATAATCTTGTTGACTCTTAATTTGTGGTGATACTTGGAAATAATTAAGTTGAGTAAATTAAATTTATTTATTTATTTATTTATATATATGTCAAAATGCTTAGTTTTAAATTTTATTTATGAGTAAGAATCTTTATCTCTAATTTAGAATTTTTATTTTAAAATTAACAAATGTCAAAACCTTTATACAAATTTATAGGTGGAATCTTTATTTTAAAGAGTCATTAAATAATGACTAAATCATTAAAAAAAACTTCAAATCTTATATAATACTTTATTCATTTAATTGTATTCAATTTATGAATAAAATGTTATTATTTATTTTAATATTGGATACCATTTGAAATTAGACTGTTATTCTAATTAAAATTAAAATTTAATGTATCAGTTAGATTTTAAATATAATTAAAAATTATTCGTAAAATTTGAGATTTTTTTAACATTTAGCCTTAAATAAGTCAACTGCTATTTGTTCAAGTGGAATCTTTATTTTCAAAATTTATTTACAAGTAAGAATCTTTTGAATCCTCAGTTTGGAATAAAAGTCTATTTATGTATTTAATACTTTAGATAGAGAAAGGAAAAAAGGAATTCCGAGAGATGAGAATTGAATGGTTATTGATGCAGGTGGGGCCAAGATCAAAAAAGGAGAGGGAGAGATTTCCACCGAATAATGTAGTGCTGATGCTGGCAGGGGCAGGATTGCTGTGGATGGGATGGGCTGGATTCAACGGTGGAGATCCATACAGTGCCAACATAGACTCTTCAATGGCCGTCCTAAATACCAACATTTGCGCAGCTACAAGCCTTCTTGTTTGGACTTGGCTTGATGTCTTTTTCTTCAACAAACCTTCTGTCATCGGCGCCGTTCAGGGGATGATCACCGGCCTTGTTTGTATCACTCCCGGTGCAGGTTTCTTTTTATACTTATAATATCTGAAACTTTAAAATTTTAATTAAGTCCAATATTATTATTCAATTATATAGATGGACAAAAATTCCATTAATTATTTTAATTTGATTGGTATTATAAAATAACTTGGTTGCAAAATATTTATATTAAAAAAAAAAAAAAGGAAATGCACAATTTGATTGGTATTTTTAATTAATGCAATTAATTAGGTGTTGTCCAAGGATGGGCAGCTATAGTGATGGGAATAGCATCAGGCAGTATTCCATGGTTCACCATGATGATTGTACACAAGAGATGGACGCTCCTCCAGAAAGTGGATGACACCCTCGGAGTTTTCCATACTCATGCTGTTGCCGGTCTTTTAGGTGGCGCTTTAACTGGGCTTTTGGCCGAACCCCAGTTATGTGCTCTCTTTTTACCAGTCAAACTCTAAAGGAGCTTTCTACGGCGGATCTGGTGGACTTCAATTCCTCAAACAACTTGTTGGAGCTGCATTCATCATCGGATGGAACCTAGTTGTCACCTCAATCATCTGTGTGCTCATAAATTTGGTGATCCCATTGCGTATGTCAGAGGAGCAACTATTGATCGGCGATGATGCTGTGCATGGCGAAGAGGCGTATGCGCTGTGGGGCGATGGTGAAAAGTACGACTCAACCAAGCATGGAGCCTACTCTGATGATACCTTGCATCCAAACACATCAACTGGTGCTACTCAAGTCCTATAGTATTAGATATCTTTCGTTGTTCTATGTGAATAATTATCTTTCAACTTTGTATTTGTTTGGTTATAGTTCTTTTCATGGACCTTTTCAATTTCAAAATCACTCTCCTTAAATCTATAAATTTGCTTTCTAACCATCTCAACCAAAAGAATAATAATAAAATTAAATAAACTCTACACAAGTTAAGCTATAAAATTACACACCAGAAAATGATTTATATACAAGCATCCTGTTTGCATCCTTTCATACAGACAAACAATGGAAACTCGAGCTGTCCTCTGTTTTTTTTTCCAATTTAAAATGCATTGCTTAAGCCTCTTCTTCAGGTAAAAGCCAAGTTATGAGAGAGTACTTAACTCGGAGAGAGATTTTGCCCTTATCAACATTAAGCTTTGCCCCAGACACTACCCAGTATCCAGGCGAGTCCTGGGGTCCTCTCGTCATTTCTGTTGTGTCAACAAATTTCAACAGTTTAGGAACCTGGGCAGGTACAGGAGGTCCCCCGGGGTACACAGCTGAATTTATGTTCAACTCAGGTTGCTTTGGAGGTGGTTTTTGACCGATTGAGAGACGAGTGCTGATAAACGAGGAAACTATTCCAGATTTCTGGCCTATGATAGGAGAACCATCCCAGTCAGTTTTTGTAAGAGTTGCTGCACCAATAATTTTGGAGAAATGGAGCCTTAAAAACAATAGTTTTTTTAACCCATAGTTGCCAACTTCAAATCGAGCCCCTGTGACAATTGCAAGATCCTCTTCACTCTCAACAGGGGCTGTGCAAACATGTGAGAAACTTTTCCACTGAACCTTTTCATAGTAACTTCGTTCAGAAGAAGGATCTGTTTTCCACTGAACCTTTTCGTAGTAACTTCGTTCAGAAGAAGGATCTGAGGTATTACCAATTTGTTCATCCTCAAGTTGGAATGTCTCCGGCAGTGACGAAAGATGCTGCAAGTGAATTGCTAAGCAGTTGCTTCTTTTTCCTTCCAAATACAGTCGAAGGCCTGTAACTGGCTTCTTCCCCACATCGACCTGTCATGAGAATTAAATAAAAATAGGAGTCAATAATTATCCAAGCATCCTATATATAGATAGATAACAAAAATATGTCAGGCAATGTACGATAAATAAAAGGGAAGTATAAACCATAAGATGGCTACAGAATCACCAGCTATATATTTATATGCTGTTTGTCAAATTTGCCAGTTGACTAGATAGAAATCTCAGTTGCCCCAATCAGAAAACAGCAAATGAAATTCTTCCAGCCCCATTTCCACACGTTCAACTCAAAACTAATCATTGTTCATTCCATTAGCACATCACCATATTAGATTTAATTATTGTTCTTCCACTAACGATTGTAATCATTAGAATTAATTCGCAGTTCCCAAAATCACCACAAAATATATAACTTAAAATGCACCCAAACTGCAACAGCCAATTTGGAGAACATCATCAGAGCAAGAAAATAGTTCGGAGCTACACAAGCAAGACCAGAATTGTCATATTCACACAGAATAACGGTGGGGAAGTTCAAAGTGAGTGAAATAATTATGAATCCACTGAACCAACATGAACTGATCGCCAACTCTTTCCTTATTGATTAAACTGAATAGCCATCTAGCCCAAGATGTTCAAACTCAAATTAACATGCTTCTTTCCAATTAGGGTGAATTACTGTTTAGTCCCTATAGTTTGGTGAAATTTATAAGTCAGGACCTCTATTTCAAAAATCAATTACAATCCGTCTATTTTGTTATGATTCAGTTAAATAGTCCTATTAAATTTTTGCTAATCTTTAGTTAGTCAACTAAAGACAGTCAAATATAATAATTATTCTGATTTTGCCTGAAAGAAAAAAACAAAATTTTATTTTGGAGTTTTATCTAGTAATTTAATGTACTCATATGAATAGATTATTATTTTTAATGAGTTTTCATTTATGAATTAGGATTGGTGATGTTTAAGATTTTAAAAAAAAAGAAAAAAAAGAGAAAAAGAAAAAGAAAAGGAAAAAAGAAAAAAGAAAAGAACTCAGGGTCTGATTTGGTAGTGGTATGCCAAAGAAAATTCAAAGTTTCGTTAAAGGCTAAAATTGACATGTCATCACAAAGTAACGAAAATTTAATATGATTATTTAGTTGACTAACAAAATACAAAGACCAGTTAATTGGTTTCTGAAGACAAAGGTCATGACTTGAACACTTCATTAAATCATTGGAACTATATAGTAATTACCCTTATACCATGAAAAAAGCAACATACACCCTCCTCCAAGTAATATTTGCTATTTTTCTTTAATAGAAAAGAGCGAGGGAGAGAGAGAGAGAGAGAGTTTCCACATACCTAAACAACATCAAAGTACTGATACTAAATAGTAATTTACTCTATACCATGAAAAGAGCACCATTAGCCACCCTAAGCCCTCCTCTGAGTAATGTGAGCTATTTTTCTTTAACAGAGAGAGAGAGAAACACTTTTCACATACCTAAACAACATCAAAGTACTCATGCAAACATCTTTTCCTACTCCCAAATCAAGTTTCTGCTTTTTCTGCTTATCCTTAGGGTGATGGTACAGCTCCAACTTTAAACAGGTTTTCTCTTACACTACAACTGTTTTCCCTGCTCCTGCATATCTATTCTCTTTTCTTTGCTTTTCTTTCATACCCATTATCTGCTTCAACCTTTCCCAGTATCCTTGGACCCACATGAGCACTCCCTCTTTGTAAATCATGTCAAAAAAATTTTTTTTTCATATTTTATTTGTTTTACATGGATATATGTTGTTTTCAATTGATTAATCAGAAGAGATCTATTGTTTGATTTAATTCCGAAACTTAACTGTAATTAGATTGAATAAATTACTCTAGCCTTGAGTCTTGAGTCTCGCAAACCTCACATCTGGGATCAAATTTTATGCAACCATTTTCCTTCAGTCAAAGTAATTTATTATCACATCGTAACAAGATAACTTGAGATTGGTGAATAACCACTATTATTTTGTGATTTCATTTTGCAAATGATAACAGGTAAATGGTCTTTTTTTTTTCTTGAGGTAAAAGAGCAAGGGAAAATAAAGGAAACAAACAAAGACTCAAGGGGAAAAAAAAAACATATCCAACTCGGCAGAAAATGAAAAATCCTCATAACAGCATTACCAGTGTTGTATTAACATAAAGTTTAGGTCCCATGAAGCTGAACTGCAAAGATGCATTAGCTTGTTGCTTCCTATCTGGACCAAGGGCAAGCTCACCAAATACTGGTGCCCATTGCCTTGGAAGCTGAAATTCCAGAAACTGATGTAATTCTTCAATTGGTGGCTTATCTGCACTCAAAAAACATGTGCAAAACATTTAAAATTGATTGGTCTGGAAGAGTGGTAATCTGATAAATAAAGACCATGAGATTCACTCCAAGACCAAAGATAATAGTGAAGCATATTTCCATTGGACACAAGGGCATCCTTGTAGACTATTAACCAAAGTTGAATAAGTTGAGAGTTTGAATTCAATTTAAAATCCACTAGTGATATTCTTTTTATTTAACTCAATTTCTGTCTTCTTCTTGTTTGCTTTCTTCATTTTCTTTTTTACCTAGCTGTTCTACATCAATACGGCTGGCAAGAATGAATTATTTCCTACTCACTAATTTTAAGGAATTTAGAAGGGGAGAGGCAAATAAATTAAATTTAGAAAGGAAGAGGCAAATAAGTTAACCATATTACGCAATTTTGCTTTGCTTGGCGTACTTAGCAGAAACAAAAACTATCGCATTTAGCAATCATAATGAATGGCAACAAAATGCAACTTAACAAGCCATCCAAACAGTAGTATTGGACTAATGCAACAAATGTGTAAATACAAGGAAAATTCACACTTACAACGGATATAGAGGTTGATAGCGTGGGTCAAATATCCACTCCCATTAATTCCACTCAATAGAGATGTGATTGGGATGAATGACATAGAGATTACATCAGGTTCAGACTGAACAGTTTGACACCAATCACTGTGGTGCAGGCTCTTATTCAACCCACCTTTCCTCCTGTGTATGAATTCAATTCCCTGCAACAGGCATACATACACGGGTATATATAAGCTTCTTAAAGTAAACTTTTGGTGATAAAAGCTAAGCAGACTCGACTAAATAAGCTATAAACCAACCACTCAAAAGCTAAGCAGTTAAAGAGGAGAACTGGATACCTCAATATGGGGATCAGAATTGGATATAAATTGTTCCATGTATGTGGGTCCATGCTCCTTGACAAACTGGAACATCAGCACAAAAGAACCTAAGATAGATATAAAGCAAGTTCATGATATTCTTGCATTCTTTTTCCAAACTATAAAATAATCATTGCTGAATAAACAAATAAATTTTCTTGTAACTTAAATTTCATCAACATCAAATTGATTAGAGAATCCAAACAAGTTTCTTCAGACCTTCTCACTCTCGTAAAATTTATCAGAATTTCTGATATGTGGTCCAGTTCCATCTGCGAAAATCTTGTCTGCCATGTCTTTCAATTTTTTCTGTATGTCAACAGGTTCAAAAGGCGATGAATGCTGCTGCTTCACATATACTATATCTTTTCCCCCCATTTTGACACCAACAACCACATGAGTGCCATACTTTTCTATAAAACTGGATGTGAAGAGCAAAACATAATAACTATGCATGTTTCAAGCATATATTTCAGTTACACAAAATCACAGCACAAAATAACACAAGCTTCCGGCAAATACACTAGGCAAACTTTATGCCAATCAATGGAAAAATGTAACCGCTCACTTACATCATCCAAGATTACAGAATGCAGCTCTTTACCATCATTTAGGGTTTAACAAATGAGTCATTACTTTTAGAAAAATGACTAGGATCTGGATGCATGTTCTTTGCATCTTTAGGCCTATCTTTAATGTAAAAAGAATATCCATCATGATTAATTAATTATCTCATCAAACACTTCTCAGTTGAAAAATTGATATCCAATGTTAGTTACCTATAGCAATCTCTCACAATGATTTCGTATTTCATTATTTCTGGTGTTTTTCCCCTAGGCCTTTATTTACTTAAAGTTACTTGGTTATTGAACAGGTAAACTGTACTGTTAGTAACTTAAGATTGAATTCAAGTTGGTCAAATTATACCAATTTTATTATCCAACTTTAAATTCGTTGATTCAGTCAGTACTGACTGGACTCTGTCGATCCAATCAAAAGGCCAAGAATGATAAATTTGGAAATTTTTTCTTATTCATTTAAAGTCATTTATGCTTCCATGTTGGTTTCCATTAAATTTAGGTGATACATCTCCTAAACAAAGCATGCAAATAAGTGTATTATCATTCATTAAAAACTAAATTAGAACAAAGTATATTATCATCTTTGTCACAACAATATTGTCTGTAAAATTTAATTTGCAAATTAAGCCTGTCTTCCAAGTTTTCATTAGGTCTTCTGAAAGTTTACTTGGAGTATCCAAGTTTTAAAATATATTTACCTTACATTTCTGAAGTTCTTAAAATATAAGTTTTGATGTCCTAATGCTCTTCATACAGGCACCTTGGTACAGGAGAGGTTTTTGTGCAACATGGAAGCAACAATAACTATATGAAAGCAAAATTTAAATTTCATGATTAAATTGAAACAAATTAAGAGTTTAGTTATTGAGTTGAATTTCAAGCCCTAAGTTGAGTGATGAATCGAATCAGAACCGTACCGAATTGATGAGCCAATTTATGATTTTTCCTTTTTTAGTTTTTTAGATATATAGTCTTCAGCAGCCATCATATTCTGTTATTATAAAAAAAACCCTTTATTACTATTTACTAATAAAGATTATGTATAACTTGAAAAATCAGTTGTACTGTATTCAAAATTTATAATTTATCATCGCTTATGATATCTGTTATTTTAATAATATGATAATTAATAATGTATGTGCAATCTCTTATTATATCCAACTTAATTATAATTATAAATGTATTTCGATCATAATAACATATTTCACACATATATATGATAAACAAATTATTTAATTCCAAGTGATGTATTGTGAAGGGACTGATATTAGAAAACTAGAATTATATACAAAAGAAATTTATTTATATTTTTGGATAATCTTATTCCAATTAAAAATTTAATGGAAAATTAGATACCATCATCATCATATATAAAAATATTGCATAGATAACATATATAATGTAAGTGTTTCTATCTATATATTATGATAGCTAGCATTATAAATGTTTCATAATTATAACTATTTTAATTATCACTAATATTCCAGCAATGTGACAATTATAGCTTTTCTTCTTATAAGTGGCGCTACAATCATAGTAATATGAATTATGATCATGATTATTTCTATTAATAACAAATATTCTAATAGTATTATAATTATGATCTTTCTAATTATGATTGTACACAGTATTATATTTAGAATTATACCTAATAACATTAATAATTATGCCTAATATTATAATAACTAATAAGTATAATGCCTAATAGTATCATAACAAATAGTTCTTGTAGTATTATAATCATAGCCCTTCTAATAACTAGTTTATTCTTAATAATAGTAAAGTTATTAAGAATAATAATAATAATAAAAGAAATAACTAATTGAGCATCGAAACATAGTTTTGATATAGGGAGTTTAAGTTAACCTACATTATTTATTGATTTATGTGTTCTTCTAGTTTTTTTTTTTTTTTTTTTTTTTTTTTTTTTTTTTTTTTTGTGGAACTATCATCTATCATTGTTTTACTTTAATATTAAAGTCTTTGTTTTCTTTTAAAGAAATATAGTATAGTGTGATATAGTAGAAATTTATAATTATGATTGTTATTTGAAAAATATAATAATTTTCATTTTGGAACCAGAATAAAAAAACTAAAGAATTAAACTGCAAATTTTGGGGAATCAAACTGAATCTTCACTTTGGTTCCAATTCCAAGAAAATAAAAGGAACCGAATACCGCAAGAAGACTGATAGATGTTATATTTGTGGCAAAAAAGGCCACTTTGCTCGCAACTGCCCTAAAAAGCCAAAAAAAACTGTTGCTCTTCTTTATCAACTCAAAATCTCATGTCCTGATTATGATTCTGATCATGATTTGGAATCCATTTTCTCTAAAGAAGAAACTGTCTCTCCTGACACTCTATTTGCTCTTCCTTATTCTGATTGTGATTCAGATTCTGACAAAGACCTTGCTCCTATATTCACCGTTGCTCCTCCACTTACAATAAAACAGTAACCTCCAGACCTTGTTCGTCCTGAGTCCCCGGACTTCGCCTCGTGTCCATTATCACCTCTCCCTCCTAGTCCAAATCCCTTTCTTGATCTCTCTTTTACTGAAATTTTTTATTATTTTCCTCAAATATCTTCCCCTCGTAAAATCCTCACACCTTCACTCTCAAATTCCTCATCTCTCATATTACTTCCTCTATCTTCCCCAGAACCTACAAAACACCCTCCTTTCTCACCTGACATCAGTTCTGTACAATTCTCTCATCATGTCCCTCTGATATCAATGCATGTACTTCCTGGTAAGTATGAGAAACATATTGCTGTTATTGCACTGTTTGATACTGGTTCCCATTGCACAATGATCAATCCTGATGTTCTTCCTGCTCCTCTCTGGAAAAAGAAGATTCTTCATCTTACAGCCGCAGATGAAAAACGGTTTCAAACCACCATGATCACTAAGAAAAAAATTGATCTTCAGTTCTTTCCTGATTGTATTATATGGACTCATGTGATTGGTTCGTATCTCTTTGGTCGTGATCTTCTCATTGGTTTTGATACCTACCACTTAGCTCAAAATCTTCAAATCCTTCCTTCTGATCTTAAGTACAAAAGACAGTTTAAACCCTATACCAACAGTCCCAACCAGTTCTCCGTGTCCCCTATTCCTCTAAACTTTGCTCACATTAAGGAACTTTTCTCTCCATGTTGGGCTGATTCTCACTTTACCTTCAAACACCCCTCTCCTCTATATAAAAATCCAGAATTCTTCATCTCCCTTCCTTTCAAACTAAATGAAGATTTTAATCCTACAAAAGCTAGTCATCCTGGAATGTCTCCCTCAGATCTAGCTCTAGCCCGTGCTGAATGTCATGAACTTCTACAACAAGGACTCATTGAACCAACAAATTCTCCTTGGGCGTGTCAAGCATTTTATGTTGAAAAGAGAATAGAAAAACTTCGAGGAAAAAAGAGACTTGTAATTGATTATAAACCCTTGAATCACTTCCTTACAGATGATAAGTTTCCTATTCCAAAGATTTCCTCTCTATTGATACATTTGCAAAATGCCAAGTACTTCTCAAAATTTGATCTTAAATCTGATTTTTGGCAATTTGGTATTTGCCCTGAAGATCGCTACAAGACTGCTTTCTGCATTCCTGATGCACAATATCAATGGACTGTAATGCCTTTTGGGCTTAAGACAGCTCCCTCTCTCTTTCAAAAGGCCATGATCCGTATCTTTAAGCCCATCTTACACAGTTGCATCATTTATATTGATGACATCCTCATGTTCTCCAACACTGCAAAGGCCCATGAAGACCTTTTGGTCCAATTCCATTCTCTGGTCCACTCCTATGGTATAATGCTCTCTGAGAAAAAATCCATTATTGGTAAACAGGAAATTGATTTCCTTGGCCTCCACATTAAAGATGACCAATACCAACCAGGCACACACTTGGCCCAAGAATTGGCCCATTTTCCAGACTCCAATTTCACCAGAGTCCAAGTCCAACAATTCCTTGGGTTTATCAATTACATTAAAGACTTTATCCCTAAGTCCGCAACCTATACAAAGCCCTTGTCTTCTCTGCTGAAAAAGATCCTCCTCCTTAGACCCATGAACATACTACTGCTGTTAACACCTTAAAAGACCTGGCCCAAAAGACTCCCTCTTTGACTATTCCTTCTGATGATGCACAACTCATCCTTCAAACTGATCCTAATGACCTAGCATGGGATGCTATTCTGATTCAAAGAAAAAATAGCAAAGAATCTCTCTGTAAATTTGCCTCTGGTAAATTTAAAGATACTGAACTCCATTATCATTCCAACTTCAAAGAAATCCTTGCTGTCAAATATAGAATTCAGAAGTGTGAGTTCTTCCTCGCCTCTCGCCATTTCATTATTCGCATTGACAACTCAGCTTTTCCCAAGATCCTTGAATTCAAAGGCAAACACCTTCCTGATAAACAGTTACTCAGACTAAAGGATTGATTCTCCCGCTATGATTTTGAAGTCCAACACATCAAAGGACACACCAACCTTATCCCTGACTTCTTGTCAAAAGTCTCCAAGCCTATCACTCCTGTCTCCTCCATTATCAAAATAACCTACCCTTTTTGTGGTATGGCCTACTTCATCCAAGACACCCCACATCCACAAATGCCATAAGGCCTCTCCTCTCAAGAACGTAACATCTGGATCTACAGTAAAATAATTGAACTCCATCCTCAAGTCCTACCTCATCCTAATGATTTCACTGCCCCTTTCCCTTGGAAACTGTTCCCTACAGTAACAAAGTCGTTCCCACACACAGATCATGAGTTCTGATATATATGGTGTCTTACTACTATATACCATCTTCCCATAAAAATCCCCCTGCTCCAAACCCTTTGGTTTTTCCACAGGGAAGAAAATCAACATCATCTTGCCTGGAAGTTCTTTGCCTTGTTTGAAAATATATTTTCATGGCATACTAAACTAAGAACTTGGATTCACAAGGATAAAATGTTTACACATCCTGATTTTGAAAAAGCAAAAGAATATGTGGCTATCCTTTTCCTTCATCGACAGTATGATTCAAGTGGCACCATTGAAACAACTGTCTCCCACTGGACAAATCTCCCTTATATATTTGAACAATCCTCCTTAACAGTCAAATATGCACTGTTAACTCATGGAAACACTCTCAATAATGTAACAGACCTGTATATTCCCATGACTAGCATGCACAGACTAGACTCAAACCCTAGAATACTTTTCTCCTTTGAAGACTTTACAGCTGGCCCTTCAACTCGACCCCCTGGACCTCTTGGTTCCGAATTCCAAGATTCTCAACCACCAGAGACCCCACTATTCTCTCAACAGATCGAAACACTCATCCCTAGAAGATCAGCTCACCTTTATCAATCTCAAAGACCACCTCCTACTCCTGATCTTGACATCCCTGATGTTCCTGGCTATGATCCTGATGACATTTGGTCAAATGCCACAGCAAACCATCCACGTTGGTCCTACTACGACACTAACACTGATGACTCAGATGATGACTTTTCTGAACATGAACCCATCAACAAGAGTGGTTGGTAAACTCCAAAAAAATCATCATCAATGTCCTTTTCATTGTCTCCTTTTGCCTTTTGTAATAATGTTTGTCTTCTATCCTTTTGTCCTCTTATAATAATGTAAAAAATTAATGAGTCTTTGTCGTGGGCTCTCCCACATTATTATGTCTAGGATAAGATAAGATAAGATAAGGAGGCCACATGGGCAATCCTTATTGGTTTCTTAAATTACATAGGATAAAGTGCTTGGCCTATAAAGATGTAAGGATCCTTTCATCGAAATGGTATCAGAGCCTAATAGTTTGATAACAAAGTTTGATCTCAATGACTTTCTAAGTTCTCTTTTCTCCATTCTGAAAATAGTTCATATTCTAAATAGTCTTCTTCTTTGTCAATGATCTGTACCCCCTGTATGTTATTTCTGACAAGATCAGAATGCATTTGTCAAGCTTCATGATGGAAGGAAAAGACTGAGTGGTCATTCTTTTGTAAAGCTTGATTTATCTTGCTATCAATCCTTTTTAGATAGTGGTTTTAAGCAACAGCATTAGACGTTTGCCAATTTAGCACTTCTTCAGAGAGCAACAAAGGAGCAAGGTTGCCAGTTGGCAGAACTGTAGTTTGTTTGACATACGGACTAGCAGTTACACGAGATTGAGCATCTCGGACAGTTTCCAAAAGGAGAAAGTCTTCTGGATGCATCATACAACAAGTAAGATGAGCTGTAGCTGTACCAGAGGATTTGTAAGCTTCCAAGGAACAAGAACAGAAAATTGGAGAAGGACACTTGAGGAGTCCTTCTGCAAGGATCTCAAAGCATCTTTTAAGATATTCATCTTGTTTCATGGTTTTGGCTTTGGAACCTTTCCAAGGAGAGTGCATACAAAGGTCATCATCATTATCATCATGATGAAACTTGGTGGATGGAGGATTGCAAGGGCATCTTTTCCTGCTGAGAGGCTGAGACTCCTTTTGAGTAATAGTGACCGAGGCATCTGCAAGCCAATCATCATTCTTATATTTGCAAGGGCAATTAGGGTCACACATAGAGGGATCAACATCCCAAAGGAAGTGACCATTATCTTTGGCAGAGTAGATTTCTTTACAGTAGAAGCAAAGCTTTGGATAGGGGTGTTTAAAGGTTTGCTTTTGACTGGTTGAATCATAGAGATAGAGTGTCGTGGTTCAGAATTGGATGGGAGAAAGGAAATTCTAACAGACTTATCCAGTTGTCTGACAAAGATGGGATCCTGTTGTTGGATAGGTTGAGTGTACTGGTGTAACTTTTTATAATTAGTGATCCAGACAGAGGGAATCAACTTCTCAAAATCTTCGCGGTGTGGTTGTCTAGGAGTTTGGACAATAGTGGGTATGGGACCACCATCAGTGAAGATGAACAGGGCATCACCATGTGAGATACCAGGTGTCTGCAGATTTATGGCATGATCCTGTAACCTGTAGACAATTTGGTGATGTAAGGTGGCTGAGATGGTTTCAACAACTTGTTCTGCACCTGTTATTTGAACCTGAACTTTCAAGGCTGTATTGAGATGTGGATCGTCAAGAGACATGTTGAAATTAGGAAAGAAAGTGAGGACTATGCTACCAGCGTTGAGGGTAGTAGCAATAGTGCCAATTATAGCATGTTCATACTAAAGACAGCGAGTATCTAGAAGAGATAAGCGAGCAGTGGCAGGGAGTCCTTGACGACCATGGTAGGATAGAACAAAGCGAATAGCTCCAAAGTGAAGATGGGTATATTTTTGTTTTTTCCATTGAGAAATAAAATGATCTGGTATTTCTAAGGTAACATACTGTTCCAAAATGGTAGAGGATAACACACATTGGGACAGAGAAGAAGATTGCACATATTCTTTAATATTCACATAGGGACAGCTAATAATTTGACGGAGTTGGCGAGACAGAGAAGGAGTACGTTTAAACACAGTATAAGGGTTGAGTATAGGTACAAGAGAGTTGTTGATCTGAGCAACATCTGGGATATGGGATATTTCTACAAGATTATCTATTTTATCCGTAAGATACTGTTTACAAGTAGGAGGAAGTTGTAAAGATGAGGTTTGTACAATAGGATTGTTACTTACTGTTTCCATGATGAACAGGGTTCTCCTTCTTCCAATAGTTATTGTAGCTAAGTAGTGTTCCTATTGCCTTTTGGGAAAATTTGAATTCTCTGATTGTATTATGTTCAGCAGTTCGCAACCGACTGGCCAAAACACGCCTTCCATGGCTTCAACAGGCCGCTCAAAGTCTTTAAAACCACTGAATCAGAATAACATACAGGGGGTACAGATCATTGACAAAGGAGAAGACTATTTAGAACAGGAACTATTTTGAAAATGGAAAAAAGAGAGAACTTAAAAAGCCATTGAGATTAAACTTTGTTATCAAACTATTAGAAAAACCACAAATTCTGATTAAAGAAATTACGAAAACACAAAGCATACAAGCAAAATCACAAACTTTACTACCTTAGTGGCTTTCTAAATTTCACCTTTCAAATTCACCAATTATGGACACAATTTATCACCAAAACTCTTCCTTGTATTATGGTAGGAGAAAGTTTGAATTAGATTGCACTGCATTGTTAAATACTATTACATGCTTGTGCTATGCAAAAACTAACAAAAATTAATTCTTTATATAAATTCTTTTGAACATATTTCACTTTCCATTAAAATCGTCTTCAAATATTTATATAATTGACTTCAAGATAAATAATTACAAGGTGTACATATATGCTTTTTCAAGATTTACAACTCATTTGAATTCAATATTTATTAAAAGAAAATTATGTTCATCATTTTAAATAACGTTAATCTTTTCACAATAAATAATTAAGTGTAATTTAAATAGGGAAATTAATTATTTAGTCCCTGAGGTTTAATGAAATTATTTAAGTAGTCTCCGCATTTTAGACAAATATCCAGTATGCTCTCGAGGTTTGATTCCGTCATTCTAAGCAGTTCTTCCACTTAATTTTAAGGGTTTTGACTGTTAAATTGAAATAAAAAGACTAAAATGCCCTCAACTGCTCTATCATCACAATATACTCTCTCTTTTTATCATAAAT
The DNA here is from genome assembly GCA_947857235.1 of Jatropha podagrica. Taxonomy (NCBI): domain Eukaryota; kingdom Viridiplantae; phylum Streptophyta; class Magnoliopsida; order Malpighiales; family Euphorbiaceae; genus Jatropha; species Jatropha podagrica. Next base: position 14,225 of record CANUEP010045360.1, on the reverse strand, counting down.
ATTTATTCCCCAAAATCACATGTCAATTCACAGATGTCAAAACCATCTTCACTGTTACTATTTCAGCCACCATGAACATATGGACACAGAGGAACCATTGCAGCCTTTTCCAACAAACATTAAAAAGCAATGAGAATCAGTGTCCCTTTGATTTCAACTAAACTAGGTGAATATAGGTGATAATAGCGATATAGAATAAAGTATATAGAGGATACACCAACTTTTAATCCAAAGGGAAGGGAATAGTGGTGAAACACAAGTAAGAAGGCTCTCAAAGCTTTGGCAACAAGTACATAGTAGTGCATCTGTAGTATTTTTGGGTTCTCTAACGTCATCAGCTGTGTATACTGGGACTTGTGAATTTAAGAAATCAATTTTATCAAAATTAGAGAGATACACACTTGCATTTTGTTAAGAAATATGCCTGCTGGTATGTTAAGTTAGCATCAATAACAACACAACTTGATATCGTTAAGACACAGGTGAATAAGGAAGTGGTGGATATGGTTGATCTCCATATCCAGCCAGAACCAGCAAATACCCATAACCAGTGGGTGGCAGCGGCCGTGGCTATCAAATCATCAAAAACCGAAAATTAAAAAAAGAAATACAGAAAGAAAGGAAGAAGAAGAGAAAGCAAGAAAAAAGCTCTTATCAGTGAGAATACAGATCATTAAAACATTAAAAAAGAGAAAAAATTTCAAAGGGAGAAGAAAGAAAAAAAAAAAAGAAAAAAGAAACCAAGGAAGAAGAAAAGAAGGTAGGAGAAATAGAGTTGCCAAGGGCAACTTTTGTCATTTCAGAAAACTATTCTCACCTCCCTCTTACTTTTTGAACTAATTTAACAGCAAAAACTCAAAAAACCAAACGGAAGGACTATTTAGAGCGACGGAATCAAATGTGCTGGATATTTTTTCAAAACGCGAGAACTACTTAAATAATTTGGTCAAACTTTAGGAATTAAATAATTAATTTCCTATTTAAATATTATTTGAAAATTAATAACCCATTAATTCATTAACTGTTGTTATAGTTAAGTTCATCATAAATTAATAATGAAACTAAATAAAATTAAATAATGTATATCATAAATATTGATTTCGGAATCACCAAAAGTTTATGTGGTAGAATTGAACTTTTGGAATCCTACGTGGCATTACCTAATTTTTGCAATCCTATATATATAAGGCTTAATGGCAAAAATAACTAAAATAATAATTCAAACATTTGTGCTTATTTTCAATTTTGACCAAACATTTAAATATTTTCAAATTTAGGATATTGGGAACCAGTTGCAGTTTTAGCCAGCCAATGGAAAGAAATAATTTATTGCTGATTGGAATAAAAAAAGGTAAGCAAAAAAACGCTACTGTCACAAGCATACCAGAAGCACAATAACTTCATCACCAATTCAGAAAAGTCAACTATGTGAACCTAGTTTAGAAATCAATTGGCATGTTATGGGTGAAATTTGAGGTGTATGAATGGGAGAGAAGCAGCAAGAGAGATCAAATGGGAAATTTTATTTTGTCTCATTTATTTCATCGTTGACCACACCACACCAACCTCCAATCTCCAGTGAGCTCCCACTGATCAAAGGCGGTCCCACACCTCAATTGGGATTTGAATCATCACCTAGATCCAATGTTCCCAGCATCTGTATTCTGGCCACCAGTGCTAGTCATTTAGCTCATCACAGGACATTGCTGGAGAAGCGAAGATAGTGAAAAGAGAGGGGTGAGACCTCCATGGGCAAGGAAAAGAGAGAGAGAGAGAGAGAGAGAGAGAGAGAGAGAGAGAGAGAGAGAGAGAGAGGCAGGTGGAGTCTAAAGAAGTATTAAATTTTTTGTTCTTATCAGCAACAATTTACTTTTCCAATTTTAACTAGCTGGCTATAAATGCCGAAATTAGAAGGTTTGGAAAAAATTGAAAAAAACATACACAGTGATTCAATTCTTTTTTCTTTTAAGCCTGAATGTTTTTGTCACAAACGTTCTACCTTGAAGGTGTCAGGAGACATCCAGTGAAGAATTCTACATTAACATATCAATTTAAGCGTATCTATTATCATTATCATTACCATTTGACAGATTAATTTTGCAGAATTCACATCAAGGCCTGTTCATTATGCCATCGCTCTAGCTGTAATCTTAAAAAAACGTACTTTTGATGCACATGGTACTCCAATAAGTTACTAGTAATTGTAAAATCTCATAGGCATATCACAAGATAAAGTTCATATATGTACCAGTTAAAACAAGCAAAAAGACATCTAGCGGTTTAACTGTAGTGTGAGAAAACTATGAAATATGACACCAAATGACTAAGACACAAGCAGCTTTCCAATTGATATTTGAAAAATGTGAGAAATCAAATAAGAAAATGTCAAGTTTAACAAAAAGGCCAGCTCTTGCAAATGTAGTGATATCTTCTATTTGATAAAGCATAATGCTGGAAGTCATAGAATCTCACCTTGCCAATGCAGGAGGTTCCCATGTTGAAGGTACAGCTTCTTTCACATGATCACACAGCACTGCCTGAGATTTTTCTAATGCAATGTTGTAAAGCGTGATAAAAACACCATCAAAAGCTAAAGCTTTAGAATTGGCAGCATCTGTCTGCCAAACTCCTGTAAATTTGAATGCAGCATTGAAATGGCCAGTAGGAATTTTTCCAGAAAGAGATAGTTCTTGGTTAAACTGCTCTGCCATCTACAACCAACAAGGGATGGAGGTGGAGGTTTTGGAGAGAGAAGAAAATGTGAGCATACAAATTGAGTTACTTGTTAAAAGTACAGCAATTATTACCATACCCATTCCCAATGGTATGCTAAATATGAACAAGATCAGTTTTCAGATAAACATACAACTTTTTGTCCAAATAATAGCCAAGTAAATTATTTTTATCTTCCAAAATTGTGAATGCACCTTTGTCATATTGCACAAATCATTTTGTAACAAGAAAATAACATTAAATGACAAAAATTGACTGAGAATTCGGATAGGGTTTACCAGCACTATCAAGTGAAATATAAAAAGCTTTTTACATTGAAAAATGCAACATAACCATTAAGCAATTCCCAACTAAATCAATTCAGATGCATATGCAGGGGAAGAAAAAGAAGCATGAAGAGATAGGATAACTTTAAAAGCCAGAATTCAAACTGTTGGCTATGTTATTACCTAGAAAGATAGAAGTCTGATTCAGTCCAACTTCAGTAAATTTCCCACTGGAGTAGATGGAGAATGGGAAATTCATTTTCTTACTTAACAAAAAATACAACTCGGTGTAATCTCCTAGCTTATCAAGAATGAGAATTAATCTTACTGCCTGAAGCTCAACACTCAACTTTTGTAAATTTTCCCTCAAATAATAAAGTAGACATAGGGCACATTTCACCGTCTGAAGAAACTTAACGAGCAGGTACAGGACACTTTGAACCATTTGAGGAAACAAAATTTCAGTTCTGCTACAGTAAATTCGCTAGCAAAATTAAATGATGAGAATATAAGTTTCAATCTCAAGTTTCATGGGGTATAAATCATATGCAAAGTGCCCATGGAATTAGAGGAAATTTTGGTATAAGATGAAAGGTATTCGATTTGAAAAACCAAACAAGTTAGTGTTTATGTTAATTTTTAGGCATACTGTAATTTGTCAATGATAACCTGAATATATGGTGATGGCATTACCTATAGCCATCAGCACTTAGACCTCATATTGTGTACATGCTGGCCTTATCCATCATGCTAAAGCCCACCACCCACTAAAAATTTTCTAAAAAGATTATTATTAATTTTTTCAAAAAATGCAATATAAATAATAGAAGGATATCCCAAAACTGACCCTAATCTCCTGATTTAATTTCCCATTCACAATGGAAATCCTTTGCTTCTAATCTTGATTTAAAAAATAAAACTAAAAATAGAGCATCAACAGTGAAGCATAGAAGATGAAAAATCTGAGTTGTTAGATTTGATTTGGCCATATATAATGACAATTAACATCACAATCCGAAAGTTGTGGCTATAATTGACGAAACTAAAACATGAGCTAAAACTAGTATAAGCATTAAAGTATTAAAACTTTTTGGTAATATTCCATACCTTAAAAGGGTGAAAGGTCCTGGAATAAAAGTTAAACTAGTCCACCTTGTATGGTAAACTATAGATTGACATTCAGACTAAACATAGGGTGAATTGTTCATCTTGAGGGATAGGGTAATAGATTATGGACATAGATGAACAACAAGATCTGCTACAGCATGAGACCAACAGGTATTATTGCTTGTTGAATCAAATTGTTTTAGATTTAATTGATAATCATGTAACTTTATTACAAGCAAACATTCATAAAAGATTTTAAAAAATAACTTAAAATATTGTATTCCAAATAGAAAAAGAACTAATTATATTCAAAAATATTTTTATATGAAAATGCAATTTTTTAAGAAAACAATGTTTTGACAATGATTTTAACTTAAAAATTTATTTTCAATAAAATTATTAACCATTTAAATTTTCTATATAAGGAAAATATTATTTGAAATTTCCTTATTTCAATAAAAAAAATTCACATACTATAAATTTTTTGTTTATTTTTTTATATATCTACAGATTATAAATTGATAGGCTGACAATTCAATTTCACGCCCCTAATACAATCAAACATCCATATAAACATCATATGTTACACCCTCAACCCTCAATTTTTAAATCAATAGCCTACAACATTTAAAACTCCAACCCAACCCCCCTTTTTCCCCTCGACACAAAACTACATCTTTATGGTTAAAATTGCATCACATGGTCCTAAAATGAGTCACAAAAGCTTCTATAATTTCCATAAATTGATACATTCCCTATTCTTAATAACTAAAAAGGATTACATAGATATATTTACAAACAAAAAGGTTAAAGAGATGCATTTAGATTCTAATTATTATAGTTCATTAGCCTTGGACTCCTAAAATGGCTTATGATGTTGACTCAGTGCATTAAACATTTGTGGGCTCTAGGAGGGTAGATGTACACAGCCTTCTCCTTGTTTTTGCAGGAAAGCTGTTTTTGGGACTCAAGCCCATGGCCTCCAAGTCACAAATGGAGTAACTTTACTTTAACACCAAAGCCACCCACGTACTTAGGGGCTTACAATAATATTAATAAATCCATAAAAAATAATAAATTCTAACGTTATTTAGAAAACAAATCAAAACATTAAAGGACATATAAATACATAAAACATCACAAGAATTCCTAAATCGTTGGATAAAAAATTGGTCAATTTTTCAGAACCTATTTGTCACATTTCATTGAAGACCAAACAGAGATAAGCTGTACTGATATTAATTTTATTTTACAACTCTAAACCGCATCATTTTTGGCCTACCTCTCATCTTTTTTGCTCCTGTTAATTGATTGAACTTACCATTAAACACCAATACATCGACCATGACCCCTTATCCCCCTGAACCGAGTCTAAGCTGAATTCAGTTACAAATTCTTTCCTCTGTCACAGATATGTATTGCTCTTTTCTTTTGTTGATCTATTTTTGGAGTTCCCACACAGCCTTTCATCTCTACCATACATGTTTAATGGGAATGCTAATTCAATGTTTCAACAGGCACTATTAGAAAACCTAGCCGACTGAGAAGTCACTTTTGTTGCCTAATATTGAACTTCATAACCACATCTGTTCAATTCAGCTTCCCAGAGAAAGGTTCACTAGACAAATCAAATATTACTAATCTTCCAATCAATTTAGTAATCTTCAATAAAGAACGAACATACCTTTAAATGAAAAAACAAAAAGCAATTAAATTAAATTAAATTACCTGTTGAAAAGAAAGAACATCGGAGCTGAACCTCATGCGCTCGCCCTTATCACATTTGATGGATTTAGGGACTTTCGCAATAGAAAAACCACCTGGAATCACCACGTCTCTCACTTTATCATCCTCCATTAGGATCAATCGGGAGGAATTTTTCTTGCAGTATTTAAGCCGAAGATCCTCAGTTAAATCATATCCCATTCCAATAGCTCCTATTGCAGCCTCTGCAGCTTTCTTTGCACTTGAAGCCATTTCTCCTCTCGTTTTTCCTTCTAAATCACTGGCTCATTACAAACTCCTGATCGATCTTCTTCTTCTTCTTCTTTTGCGCCGGTGGCGGTGATGATGGTAAGGTGGTTATTGTCCTTGTCAACTCCATTATTTAAATGGATTAAGGAGTTCAGACTGGTCAAACACTGATATTCTTTTAAGAAACAAACAAAGAAGGCTGCTGGCGAGCAAGTCAAAGGTCTTGGGCCGCTGCCGCTCTCCCTCCGTCTTTTCTGAGAAGCACTCGCAGCTTCGCCCGCCAATCGATCTAAATAAAATAATAATATTTTACTATTACTTCTTTTGCATTTCCCCATTTTATTTATTTTTTATTGTGTCTAACCATCATTTCATCATGAAATTTTTTTCATTAGGTTTATTTTACTCACCAGTCCTGCATGAATATTTTGAAAAATTTTAATTTTCAATTGCATACTAAACCAAAAATAAAAATCATGCATTGAAGAATTAGTAATTTAATGAAGTTTTTTCATATTTGGATTTGTTATCTAAGAATAGATGAATTTCACAATATTGTTTGGAGTGAAAAAAAAATATAAATTTGAATTCTATAGAGTTGAGTTTATCTAACTAAAATTATACTAAAATTAATGAATTTTATATATGAATTTTATAAAATTAATCATTAAAATATTTATTGATAAATTTCCAACCACTATAAACTTAACTGCTTTTACCTTTTTTTCCTTTTTGTTTGTTTTTTAAGAAAATTTCAAACTATAACAATGTTATTTTTTTAATTCAATAATTATGTTAGTTTATATTTTTATTTTTTATTTTTTCAAAAAATTTTAAATCATTAATGACCTTTTTTTAAGTCTAGTAATAACCTTAGTTATTATTATTATAAAATTATAAAAATTGAGTATCAATAAATTGTTTTCAAATACAATTAAAAGTAATAGTAACATGCTTAATATTTTTTTTTTAGTTTTCAAATTAATTATTTAAATTAACAAAAAATTTTATATCAATGAAAAATAATTATTACGATGAATGTTACTGTTTGTATAATTAATTAATTAGCATGGAATATTATTATATTTATTGATATGAAACTTATTATTTATATTTTAACAAAAAAATGACAAGTTATTATATTATACATAATAAAAATAATTGATGTTTGTTATTTAAACAACCTGAAATTTTATTTTCAAAACAAATTAAATTTAATTTAATTTTAAAAGCTACGTAAATATTATCTCTCAAATCAAATCATTTAAATCAAGTCGATTTACACAATCCAAATAAAAAATCAAGTAAATCAGACTAAACCTTAAATTGACTTAAATCAACTTCATAATGAAGTTGTTGACTAATAAAAGTAGTAACGATGATAAAAAAAAAATACCCAAAGTTCCACGTGAACCCTCCCCTTTTCCTTTTCTTCTTTATTTCCCTTTATTTTCTTTCTTTATTTTTATTTTCTCCTTCTTCTATCTCCTTTCTCTTCACCGACACTCTCTCCCTCTCTCTTTTCATTTCTGTCAACAACTTCACTACCTCTTGATTTTCTGGGAATCATGAGCTACTCCAGCAACTTTCCTTGCTTAGGTTAGTTGAAAACTAACCTTCAACCCTCTTAGTTAGTTTATCTTTAATAAATTTGATCATTGAAAGAAGTTTTAAAGGATTTATAACTTAGATACTAAAATGATTGAATTTGGAGATTTAGTTAGTAGAAATTGACCTCAAATTAAGACTTTACGTTAAATTTGGAGCAAGGAGGTGGTGAGATCACTTAATTCTGGACCTATTGCCACTTAGGCCACTGTGGACGGTGGCGGTGCCAGCGGTCGACAGTGGTTCCAGTGACCTAAAGAGGCAAAATATTGACCCTTTTTTTAGTAGATTATAGAAATATAACTGGTTTTGCAATCTGAGTTTATCTGAGCTTCGAACAATTATTTGACAAAAATTTAAACATTCAACTTTTATGCCAAAAAACTGCATAAATGTGAATTATAAATACATTTCGGACCTTAGCAAATTTATATTGACTAATTATCAAAGTAGATATAATACAGTGATAATGAACTAATCGAAAATATTAATTTTAAAAATTTATTTATTTAAATTTTAATTATAAAATTTTAACTAATAAATTTATACTATGTGATGAATAAGGCCCATAAAATCATTTTATCGCAATAATTTTTCTTCTCTCCCTTTCATTATTGCATGTTAATCACCCTCTCACAATCACTCCTCTTTCTTTCTCTCTTTCTTCTCCTCCCTCTCACGATCTCATGGTCACTCTCCCTCTCATTGCGCTGCCACGCCCACCACAGCCTCGTAGCACCACGTTTACCACCACCACGCCTCAGCTCCACCTCGCCTCTCCTTGTGTCGACTGCCAGCAATGCCACCAGCAACCTCTCACACTGTTCACAGAGGAGCACAATCTCGTCATGGTGTTGAAGCACCAGATCAACCACGATTTGCTCAAATCCAGCGAGTCCAGCACCACCTTCGGCCCCTCTAACTTCCGATCGCAGCAACAGCGACCTGCCGCCACCGCCATCTCCTCCTTTCTGCTCGATCCGCTCAATCCTAGTGAGCTCAGCTTGTTCCTCACATCGTCTCCTTGATATAAGCCTCCTCAGGGCGTCGACGCCACCAATTGCTGCTCTTTGTACCGGCACCAGCTGCTCGACTCGATCCCTGTAGTGCCACTATCCCAGCGGCTGATCCTCATGATCCAGCTTTGATCGCAATTTTTAGACACGATCTAATCCTCAGCGCCACCATTTTCTTCTCTGGTGCTTCGTTCCGGTGAGCTCTAGCGGCTTTCTTGCTCTAATCGTCTCCGGCCTATATTTTTTACTGATTTGTGTTTGGGATATTGAAAAATTATTACCCAGAAATTATTCGTGATTTTATTATTGTGGTTGATAGATTTATTTAGTTTTGGTTTAGAGGTATAATTGATGTCGTAATTTAATTAATTAAATGATTTAAATTGATTTAAAATAAATTAGTTATGGTATTGAAAGGAAAATTAATAAAATGGGCGAGTAATTATCAGAATCGGATGAGTAACAAAATAGCAATGTGCCGAATAACATATAATCTGCCAAATAATATAGTCCAAACAGTCAAGTCAATAAGTAATATAATGGATCGGACTGAACAGAGCAATTAAAAAAATGGATTAATCTTACTCAAAATCAGTTGAAATAGATTTAATAATCAATTAAAAAGATATTAAGAGATGTTTAATCAAATAATTAATACTCAAGATTTTCTCAATATTTATTATTATTTATACCTTCAGTTATAATAGGAAGAACATTATAAATATTTGTATTATCTCTTACATTAAATTGGTGCGATGAGTGTGAATGCATCTTAGTTTTCATATTTAGTTTTTAACAAGTTTTTCCTCGCAATTATCTCTAAAAAGAAAAAAAAATGGCTTTTAATCTTTCATCCATGACAGACTCACAATCCGTAAAAGTCTTAACAGAAGTACATAATAATTTTGCATCAATCCTATGACGATTTATGCGTTCTTAATTTTTCTAGCAACATAACTATTCTCATAAGAATGAAGAGTAAGTGGTTCAAGATGAACATGAGGAGCAAACGAATCTCCATGAGGAAACTGAATCCTCTTGAAGAACAAAAATAACAAACTGCAGGAATAATATAAATGTTCCAAAATGGGTGAGTAATGAAAAATTTCGAACAAGAACTAGATAGATGAATAAAAGAAACTCCCAAGCAAGAAACAAAGGGGCGAACAAAGAAAACTTTCGGACAAAAATCATAGAAATTTTTAAAGAATTTAGAATAACGGGAGATATCAATGATTATGGGCTCATGAATGATTTCCCATTATCACAAAAAATACTTACAGTATCTTTTCCTTCAAAGTTCAAAATGCCAACATTTGAAATATATGATGGCACAACAGATTCTAGAAGTCATCTAGCCAACTTTAAAATAATAATGCACATCCAGACAACTACAGATGTTTTGCTCTGTCAAGCATTCCCTGCAACTTTGGAGGGACTAGCACAAAAGTGGTATCAAATGCTCAAGATAGGATCAATTGCATCATTTGCTCAATTAGCTTTTGCTTTCAAAGCTCGGTTTGTCACATGTATCTTGAGCAAAAAGATTTCATCAGACTTGATTGATTTAAAAAGGGATGAAGGAAAGTCACTCAATGAGTATCTTAATAAATTTCAGAAATTGGCTATGCAAATTGAGCATCTAAATGTTGAAGTGACTATTAGCGCTATGTCAAAAAATTGTAATTATAGAAAACTGTTTGATTCTATTAATATTGGTCCTCCACTTTCTTTTGCAGAATTAATGTTCCGAGCAAATAATTATGCTCGGCTAGATGAGGCTTAGAAAATTCAACAAGCATAGATTAATGAGCAGAAAATGTTGAGGAAAAATGAATAAAGAAATTGTTGATTACAATTGTTCATCCAAACTACACTATATTTTGCTATTTACAGAAAAGAAAGCAAATATCAAATGATTCTTCTATTCTCCATCATTCTCCACTTAAGAAAAAAAAAACATAAAATAGCAAATTGCTCTACAAATAATGCGCATAACGTAACATCGCGAACCTAAGTAAGTTCGGGATAGAAATGAGTTTGAGAATTCAATATTGAAAGGCCTTGAAAAAAAAAAGAAATAGGAAATTTCATTAGATGAAGTATAAAAATAATCTCTTTCAACTTGGGAGAACGGAAATTGGAAGAACAAGAAAATAGGAGAACAGAAATCAAGAAAACAAAAAAAAAAGATGAACAAAAAGTGAGATGAATGGAATGAACAACAAAAAATTATGAACAAGTATGTTAAAGATTTCAACCGAACATAAATTATTTGGTATATTATGGGGGGACTTTCAATAGGAAAATTAATAAAATGGATTGAGTAATCAACAGAATGGAATGAGCAACAGAATAGTCTGAGCAAAATATGCTGAACAATATATAATAACCTGAGTAGAATGTGTCGAATAACATAGTCCGAACAGCCAATAAAATATATCGAGCCGAACAATTATACTGAGCAATTAAAAAAATAGATCGATCATTACTCAAACCAGTTGAAATAGACGTAACATTCAGTCAAAAAGATATTAAGAAACATTCAATCAAATAATTAATATCCAATATTCTCTCTCAATATTTATTATCATGTATACCTTCAATTACAATAGGAAGAACACTATAAATATTTGTACGCCTTTTACTAGAGGATACATTATATCATCAAATTATTCATTCAAATATTGTGTTCATCAGGTATTAATTAAAATAAATTGGTTAAGGACTTAGATTAATTATTAGTTGGACAAAAATAAAAATAAATAAATAAGTTATTTCATAAATTTTTATAAACATAACTGCAGGATTTAATTAGTTAATAGTATATTAATTGGAGATTATTTTTATTATTGAGGCATATAATATTATAGTGAATTATTAATGGAATTTAAGGTTTGAATATATGTTAGAATTATTGTTAGTCAGTAATTCATGGAATTGAGTAAAATTTTATGAGGAACAAAATATCGTATAAATATATGTATAGAAGATAGAGTTGACTTAAGTATTAAAGTGATGAATTTTAGCTAAATAAAACTTATTACGTGGATTTAGATTAGTAAGGGTTAAAATTTATAGATTTTAATTAATTAGGATGAATTGATTATTAAGGGTTGAACAAAATAAAAGTATAAATTTTTATTGTAGAATTGGTTGAATCAAAATAACTTTAGTCAAGAAAAGAAAATTTGCATTAGAATTTGATTAAGGATTTTAATAGAAAAGAGACAGATTATAGAATTATTCAATCAATTAGAATACAAGTTAGCGATTGATTTAGGCAAAGAGGATTTAATAAACTAAGCAATTTATGCTACTAAATAAATTTAATTGAGGAAGTTAGTGGCAATTGTTATAAGGTAAATATAAAATAAAATTTTGATAGGATCGATTAAATGGGTTTTTTGAATTAAATGGTAGACTTGTTGGTATAATCTGATTTGAATTAAAAGATTGAAGTTAAACAAAAAAATTGAAGAAGATACATTACTAAAGGATTATAGTTGCTCACAAGTAGAAAATATAATTATATTTTTGAGGTGCTTAGAATTAAGGATTTAGTTATTAAATATGAAAATATACTTTTTATGATCATTAAGAATTAAGGATCAATAAAGTAAATATATTATACAGTTGATGGGATAGTGGTGAATTTATAAACTGAAAATAAATTAAATAAAATAAAATTTATTGTGGAAAGACAATATTTATTTTGAAATTAAAATGGTGTTATATGAATTATTTTGATAGTGGTGAATTAGATTATTTGGAAGATTATAATAGAATGATTCAAATTATGAATATTGGAACAGGTGGAGGTGGATAGACAAAGTCTATATAATTTATAGCAGTTAGAATATGGCATGAGTTATTAGATTGATTTCCTAATTCTTTATTTTATTTAGTCAATTGCCTGATGAAATTTTTTTCTTATATTCTTAAATTTTTTAGATTGTCCGAGTTCATTTACTGCCCTCCAGGTTAGAACCCAAACTAAGATTTGAAAAAAATCTACCATTATTGTGAGTAATAATATATAATGCATGCCAAGTTCATGAATGCATAATTCATGAATATTAAGAACGAAATCTGCAAAAAGATCGATGAAAGCTCCATGCAAAAGTAAGAATACATTCTAAACTTTCTCCAAGATTGTGCTATACATAAGGTTTTCATTCCAGGATTATCTTGGATATGGAAAACCCATTATGGTGAAAAATATAAAACCTGCCCAAAGACGAATTTCAACTGTCAATTTCCCCATTTTGCAAGAAAAGACTGCAGATACCATATGACTCACAGCATTTGTAGGCTTTGTTTTGACCTATCTATTTTCAAACCAATCACTATTCGAAATAGATAAATTGTTGAAATCCTAATAACGTCTCATACGCTGTTAGATTATGAATATCTTCACCAACTTATTTTTATAAAACCAGATCAAGCTAATAGCTTTGGAAGAAAATTGCAAACAATTGTCAAAGAGACTTTCAATTTTGGAAAATATGTCTAAGTCATGATTGATACAAAAGCTCCTGAATGGATTAATGGACTCAATTATTTAGTTCAACACAAAATGTTGATAATAACAAAAGATGGATATCCCAGTCCAAAGGCATATTATCTTCCATGGCCTTATCATAATAACTCTCTTCAAGAACAAATAGAGCATTGGTGATCGAGGGTCTTTGCAAGAAATTTCGATTGGGATGATTCTTATTTTGCCAGACCAATAAAATTAATTGCTGAAGATCCTTACTGCAAGATCTATGGTACCAAAAAGATACAAATACCTATGGAAATATCTTTTTGGTCTAATTCATATTTCATGGACCTAATTCAATTATACAGAATGGAGTATGAAAAATAATACAAGAAATGTATCATAAGAGGTAGTAGTGAAAAATGTTTGAGTATACTTTGGTAGCAGACTCAGAAGACAGTTCAACTAGAAGAATATTACCAGTGCAAGAAATCAGATAGTTCAAGTAGAAGACAAAAGAAAAAATCTTCACCACAAATATCCTCCTCCACTCATAAGTGAGCGGAACCCATATGTTCTCCACAATATCCACTTCCACTCATAAGTGGATGGGTCCCACATGTTCCCCACTCATTATACTTGCCCAAATAGTAAAAATCCATGCCCAAATAGGAACCTTGCCCAAAATTTTTTCTATAATAGGCAACTCTCCCCTCTCTCCCATCACACATACTCTTCGAACACAATTTTTACAAAACACATTTACAACACTAACACTCTCTTCACACAATTCTTACAACCCTTTCTTTCCAACACACAATTTTCCCTTTCCAAGACCAACACATGCCTATCTCCTCCCTCTCTCATCAATACTCTCCTACACTTCTACCTTCTGCTACCTCTCAAACACATCTCCTTCTACAACCTTCTCCCCGTCCCTCTCATCCTTCCTTCTCATTCTTCTCCTTCTACCATACCCCTCTCCTACCTTCTCTTAGATATTATTATCATGTACTAGTACTTGTAATAGTAGAA